>JAOEGS010023974.1:0-45191 GCA_025447755.1 Corythornis vintsioides
GCGTGGGGCTGGGGTAGGGACAGCGACTCCGTTCTGCACCAGATTGGGGATTGTTAGGGGCTAAAACAAAGCAAGGGCACTTGTTGCTGAACTGATTCTCCCAGCATCCTCCACTGCGGCAGAGCTGGTGCCACTGGGGTGACACACTGTGCACCCACCTGCATGTCACATGGGGTGTTACTCACACGCGTGTTCCTGGGGCTGCAGGAGGGGCTGCAGGGACCTGTTGCTTCCCTGCTTCCTGGGGAAGCCCCAGTCTGGGCTGCCACCCTCCAGGGCAGGCAGTAGCCCCAGGGATCTCAGGTACAATGAGCTCTTGCCCAGCTGGAGGTAAACGGGCCAGATCAGCCCAGGGGGTTAATGGCAAAGGATGGGCCAGTACAATGCTGTATCCAGGGTAGCAATCACTGTTCCCAGGGAACTTCCCCCAACGGGGCTGGGTCTTCCCTGTAGCCTCTCCATGGAGGGGGGTAGCCCTGCCAGAGGGCAGGAGCCACCCCAGCTGCAATGACTGGGGGACAGGTCATCACTCTCCTCAGCTGGGACACAGAGCAGCTGCTGCCACCTTGAAGGCAGTGCCTCCAGGGCTCTTGCCCTGCGGTTGGGAGGGACAGCACAATCCATGTCAGCTTCATGCTGTGACAGGATGATACTGAGCCCTTGCTGGATGAGACACCCCCCAAGGCTGAGACCTCTCAGGGCCTTGGCCCAGTGCTGCTGCTGATCAGGATGCTGTTCCCCTACAGTCGGGTCCTGGGGCAGCACAGGGATGCGGGGGCATCACCACCAAATACTCTGTGCCCAATGAGGTATCAGAGCCCAGCATTACCTCACTGCCATGGCCTCCCATTGGCTACAAGCCTGATGAGGTTACCGAGGGAACACTGCTGTCTTCATCTCCTATGTCATCATCATCATCACCATTGCCTGGGAATACCCCTGCTCCAGGGGCCCCCACTGCCTTGCCAACCCCAGCACCTGATTGCCAGTATGACTGCTGCCAGCCAGCCCTGCAGCCAGGGCACCCACCAGGGCCAGTACCTCCCAGCTTCCTGGGGCACACAAATAGGAGCAATTCTGCAGCCCTGGAGCAGAGCTGGGGACACAGAAGGGGCTTCTCTCCCAAGGTCTGCTCGAGTGCTGATGTCTCTCTGCCTCCCTACATCCCTTCTTCCCCAGATCTTGCACCTGTCACACCAAGTTCAGAGCCTGGAGTAGGGTTGAAGAAAAAGCACAAGCTGGTCTGAACTGGGAAGGTCCATGCAGAAGAGGGCTCACAATGCTGCCTCAGCCTTTTTTTGAGCAATAGCTCTGTCATCTCTGCCAACTCTTCCAGCTTCTGCTTCTTGTCACCTCAAAAGGCACTGACATAGTGCCACTCCAGATGTTGCTGACGGAGACATGTTGGCTCGGTGGCCAGGACACCCCTTCTCCATGGCAGCCTCCTGGTCCAAGGTCTCCCCTTCCCTCCTTCATGCCTATGGCTCTGGCCACAGAGCAGGAGGGTCAGAAACAGGGTCCCAGTATTGGGGATTTGCTGCACCACTTCCCGATCCCAGGCTGCAAACTCAGGAGTCAGATTCAGTGGCCTATTTCCAGTCCTTGCTCTTTCCCCCAGGAGACTGCTCCTGGAGGTTCCCAGAGGAGCACAGGGAGGGGATGCCCCTCTCAAACAGATGGCTCCAGCTCCATCCCTGCCTTCAGCTGCTTTGCCTTCCCCAGGGACATGATGCCATTTTGTCTGCCTAGCTGTGGTCTCTGGGGTGCTCTGGGCACAGCCTGGCACTGGAGTGCTCAGGCCACAGCTAACATGGGATGCACAGGTTGGAAGGAGGTGAGGGTGAGGAGAGCCCTGCAAGGTGCAGCCTGCAGCCCTCTACTCTTAAATGGAAGGGGGAAAGCCTATGTGATATCTTCCGAAACTGTCTTCAAACACTGTGGGGCTTTTGTTTTAGAAAGGGCCAAGTGCTCTGGGAGCGCAGGCAGCTGAGCAGCGTCACACTGCTGGGTGAAAGGGGGAAACTGTAGTTGTCCTGCTCCAGTACATCACAGATAACCCTAGTCTGTCTCCAACACAGCAGCCTGAACACTGACCAGAACCTTCTGCTCCTCAGCTGCCCCACAGACCCATGACAACAGCTCACACACAAAGACCTCTGCACCCCAGGGCTGGGGCACACTACACTTCCCAGCTCACACCCAGCTGGTGCTGCTCACACCCGGTGGCAGCACCCCTGCTGCCTTGTTTCTGGCCCCGAGGGACACGCACACTCACTCCTACCTCTCCCATTCCTGTTTGTACGATCTTCAGGCCCAGCTCTGCCTCCAGCTTTGCTTTCACTTGCCCTGTGGATGAAGAGGAGATGGTCAAAGGGGTGTTTCCCTGCCACCTAAGAGACCCCACTGGGGTATTCCTGACAGCTGCATACCCCACACTAGCTCCTCAGTTCAGTCAAAGGCACTGGGAAGTGTGGTGGCAGCTCCCTCTTCCCTGTCCCTGGGAAGGGGCACTCCACAACTGCAGAGAGTGAGAGGGAAGAAAGGAGTAGAACTAGGAGAAACCAACTCACCAGCCTGGTTGGCCACATCTGCCAGCGAGAGGTTCTGAGGGTTCTGCCGGATGCGGAAGGTGAGTGCAGGGCCTACAACGCTGCAGGAGAAAGGGGAGACACAGCATGAGACTGGACCTCCCCACCCCCCCACAGCCCCATCTGTCCCAGCCCCCTGCCTGGGGTGGCTGTGCATGGCCAGGGCTGCGACAGCAGCAATCCCCAGCCCCGCTCCCCTCACCTAATGTTGATGAAGCTGGCTGTGGAGAGGTGGAGGTGCTTAGCCAGGAGCTCCAGCAGCCGCACACCAGCAGCCAGTCCCAAGGGCCTGCAGGGACAGCAGCAGAGTGAGCAGTGGGCGGTGGGGACACGGGGAGAGCCCACAGCCCTGTGCCTGGGGAAGGGGGACAGGCAGGGTCAGAGAGCCCTGCACATGCAGCGAGGGCTCTGCTGGCTGCAAGGGTGTCAGGGTGGGCAGGAGGGAAGAGCATGGGGATGTGTGGTGATGGGGGTGAGCTGACTTTCCCCCTTGTACACGAGTGTGCACAGAGGCAGTTGTGCCTCTGTGTTCTCAGCCTCCCTTCTTGCAGCAGCAAGCTCTGCTCTTGGTGTGAGCTGCGAGAGGAAGGTTTTGGGGTGGAACAAGAGCTGTGGTTGGAGAGGGGATGCTGGAGCTGACCCCCTTGGAGACCTGACCATACCAAATAGATTCAGCCAAGCACATGGAGAGGTGACAGTTGTCATGGAGGGTGGGGATACAGACTCTCCACACATGCACACCCACTCTCCTGACCCCCCTGGCTCTCACTTCTGGTCCGTGATGATGTAGCCATACTCGTCTGGTGGCCGTGTGCCCCGCTGTGCCCCACTATCCTTCACCTCTGTGTAGCTCTTCTTCTCCACTACGATTGGCTTTCCAGGACTGAGAGTGTCCCCACCGTGTCCCTGCTGTGGCTCAGCACGGGGTGCTGGTGAGGATGCTACTCTGCCCTTTGACCTGTCCCCTGGGGAGCTGCTGGCTGGGATTTTGACTGGCACTGTGGTAGAAGGGGAAATTGGCTCCTCTCCGTGCTGCATATCCCCCTCTGTCATCTGGAAGGAGAAAAAGGAAGGAGCTAGGATCTCTGATGAGAGCCCTGGGGGCTGCCCCTGCCCCCACACCCCACCTGCAGCGTGGCACCTCCTCCAGCACGATCCATCTGCAAACCCAGCCTTTTCACTGGAGGCACTTCAGGGCCAGAAACACCTGGGAAGGAGATAGACAGAGGTCCTACAGCACATCCTAACACCCCCTACCCTGAACCAGGGCACCAGACTGGCATCACTGCCAGTCTCTGCCTGTCCTGTCCCTATGCCCCACTCACTAGGGCTCTGAAGCAGGTGGAAGAAGCTAGAGAGGCTGCTCAGCTGCTGGGGGCTCAGCTCTGGCAGCCCCAAGCCATAGCTGGCCAGAAGGGAGGCCAGTCTTTTCAGGGCAGCACCTGCAAAGGAACCAGCATCACACTGGATATTCTGCATCTGTACAGGAACCACAGGCTGGGAACAATTCAGATGGGGCAGGTAAGATTGAGGGGGATACACTGTCCATGGGCACTAACCAAGGAGAAGGGAGACTTTGAGCCATGACAGAATGTGGCTTCAGGGACAGGTTGGGGATGACTGATACCTGTTTGTGCAGGGGGTAGCTGGGCAGACAGGGGTGCTGGCTGCACCCTCTCCTCTGTGTCCCTGTAGTCACTGGGGAGCTGTAAATTGTGTTGGAGACTTGTGTCTGCAGGGTCTGGGTGATCAGCTTTCTCTCTGGGCAGGGAAAGCGTGCTCAAGTCCTGGAAGAGATGCCCCCCATCCGTTCCTGGCTGCCCACCATAGGAGGCCACAGGGCCAGCACCAAAAAGAGCCTGGGCAGGGACTCGGCTCAGCAGCGAGGAAGTCTCGGGGCTCCGTCTTGCTGAGCTGCTGGGGAGCTGGTGAGCACCATCCTGGTAGCCAAACTGCAACAAAACACAGCCACCAGTCACACCCCACAGGGCCCCTGACACCTGCAACCTCAGAGCCAGAGGGGCATCCCAGTATGAGCAGAAGAAGAGTGCTGGGAGTGCAGCAGCCCCCCATCCAGCTCTACCTTTCTGCCCAGGATGAGGAGGCTCACAGCCAGGACTTACCTTGTGGTAAGAGTAGGGGTTGAGCAGAGCTTCCTCGTAGCCCATCTGGGGTGGGGGAGGCAGCAGGAGGTGTTCCAGATACCGCTGCAGCAGGGAGGAGGGCAGCAGTGGTGGGGGCTGCCCCAGATGCTGAGCTGCTGGTAGACCAGGGTCCCCAGGGAGTGAGGCTCTACGGGGGGAGCCACGGAGGAGAAGGAACCTTGAAGTCAAACAGTGCTGAGGTGATTCACCTGGGTAAGGGTGAGGTCTGCCCTCAAAACCCCATCTAGAGGGACTGCCCTGCTGGCCTCTGCTTATAGGCTTGATCTACCTTACCTGTCCTTGGCCACTGGCTCCAGCAAGGGCGGTGGGCGGAGGCGAGGGATTCGTTCCATCTCCTGCGAGATCACATACTGGGTGATGCCATCCTGCCACGAGAGCCCTGCCATGGGAGGGGGCTGTGAGACATGGAAGAGGCCTAGGGGACCACAGGGCAAGCACATGGGAGGCTGCCCTGATGTCCTGACCCTGTGTCCCATGGCCTTGATTTGGCCACACTCCTCCTAGAATCAGCTGGACTTCTTCTCAGCCCACCCTGACACCTGGGCCAGCAGGACCCCAGACACCCCTTGTACCACTACACAAAGCTCTATGACATCTCCTTCCCAACAGGCCACAGTGACTCCTTCATCTATGCTTCCCCCTTCACCTTGTGCCATGAGATGCCGCAAGACATCCTGTAGGCGCTGGAGCACAGGAGAGGTGACCTGGAAGTAGGGTCTGTCCTGCATGGAGCCCACCTGGCACTGCCCAAACAGCCCATCTGCAAGAGAAGGTAGACAGGGGATGGAGAGATGGATGAACACTCTGGGGTGAGGGTCTTCTCCACCTTTCTCCTGCCATGCCTGTACCCTGCATTACACCTCAAGTTCCCCTGCAAGGCAGCCCTGCACCCTCCCCACCGCCCGGGAAGGAAGGGGACATCCTTGCAGCCCCTCCAGCCACTTACCCTGCACGCACACCTCCTGAGGGGAGCACAGCCTCCGGTCAAACAGGCAGCCTGGGACAGACAGACAGGCCAGTCAGCACAGCGTCCAAAGGGGACTCCAATGGGGTTTGCTCATCACAAGCTCTTTGGAGACCCACACTCTCCCAGAAAGTGCCACGGGGATGCAGTGTGGTGATGGAGGAAGGGCACATTATGGTAGCCCAGGGCAGGGCCTCAGTGCTAACCTTCCCTCCTCAAAACCAAGATGGGGGTTGTGTACAGAGCCTGGCCCTGGCTCTAGGGAGTACAGAGATAACTAGAGTTTTTTTTGAGGTGCTGGCAGTTAGGAAGGGAAGGCTGAGGGAGGAGAGACATGCAAGACCATGTCTGTTGCCCTCCCACATGTGGTACTACGAGGCAGGGACAGAGCCCTGCACCCTGTGACTCCAGGGACCCACTCTGTCAGCAAGGGGGTACCCAAAGAACGCATGTAGTGTGGGGGTGTGTCTCTCCACCCCCTTCAGAGGGGCAGCACTTCGGCAGGGGGCGGCTTCCCCCTTCCTCTCTCCCCTATTTCGGTCCAAGACCATCAGCAGCGAGACGGCAGCAGGCGATGACTCAGCCCCGGATGGCGAGGAAGGAACGAGAAAACAACCGGGGGGAGGGGAGGGAGGGGCCCGCCGAGCCCGCCGCGGAGGAATGGGGCAAGTGGGGATGATGGGCTCCGATACCCAGGCACCCCCCGGGCCCGCTCTCCCCGAGGCTGGGGCCAGCGCAGGTGCGGGACACGAGACCCCGCTGGCGAGAGGGGACCCGCAGCGGGGGCCGGGCCAGGCCGGCGGGGGCCGGGCGGGCGCTGTCCGCGGTGCTGAAGCGGCGCAACCACCTCCCGTCGGGACGCTCTGGTCCGCCGGGAGGGGCGGCGGCCCCGGCCCCAGGAGGCTCCCCCAGGCAGGACGGGGCTCGGCTGCAGCGGTTCTCGCCTACTCCGGAAGCCAGCGTGGACACCCGTCGTGCATCCGAACCCGTCTCGGTGCTCCCGGGCCCTCCGGAGGACGAGGGATGCAGTAGCCCCGGGCGCCTAGTAGTGAGTCAGCGGCCGCCGGTGCTACGCCGCGCTGGGGGGGCTGCAGCCCTGCTACTGGCAGCGGTATCCGGGTCTCCGAGAGCCCCGGGCAGAGGCCACACGGGCCGAGCTGGAGGCGAGCAGGTGCACCGCACGCCCTCGCTTCCCGGTCCGGGTCGCGTTTACTGGTGGAGGGCGGCTAAAGGGCGCCGTGGTTCCGGAGGAAGCCGCTGCTCAGGGCCGCTGCCCCAGGCTCCCCATCCCTGAGGCAGCCCCAGGCACCAGCTTTGCCCCGGCAGGATCTCTAAGCGAGCACCGCCCTGCTCCTGTCCTGTCCAACCAGCCCCTGTGGCGGCAGCAACTCTCCAGCGAGCGGGATGACTCGGAGCCAGCACTGCTGCCAGCGCGGCGGCCCCTGTAGAGAGGTGTCCCCGGTGACAGTGACGCACCCGCGGTGTCGGTACCGGTACCACTACCTCTCCGGCTCTCTGCCGAGGGCCAGGCCTGCCAATGCGCGCCGCGCAGCAACGACAGCATCGGCCGCGGAGACCCCTACCCTGCCGCTCGTCGGGAAGCACCCCCACCCCGGCCCCCGCGCTTGCCCGGGGGGCGCTGCCTTGCCCGGGGCCCCGGTCTCACCGTGCGCGGCGGTGGCGGAGGCGCCGCCGTCCCGCAGCAGCCCGCGGCCGGCCAGAAGGACGAGGCAGAGGAGCGCCCGGAGGAGCCGCCGCCCCATGCTCCGCTCACGGCCGCACCATGGCGCACCCGCCGGCCGCACCCCCGCCGCCGCCAACCCGCGCCCCACCGCGCCGCGCCGCCGCGCCACGCCCACCGCCACCTCCCCGCCAATAGTACTACGCCCGCGGCCGCCGCGCCACGCCCACCCGCGCCACGGCCAACCGAGACACCCGAGCTCCTCTCCCCCGACACAGCGTCCCGCCTTCCTGTAATCGAGAGAGGCCAATTGCGTCGCGCCCCGGGGAGACGGCCCAGCCCGGCACCAATCGCAACCTCCCGGGAGGCGAGCCCCGCCCCCCGGGGGGTGTGACAAGGCCCCGCACCAGCCCCGCGGCACACCGCTCACGTGTGGGCCACGCCCACGAGACAGGCCCAATCACCAGCGAGCAGTGGGCCACGCCCTCACACCTCACCCCGGGCGGACCGGGGCGGGCTGCCCCCCATCGCCCTCGAGCAGCGTGGGCAGAGTACCCCCAGCCTAGGAACGGCTCCGCTGCAGGGAGTCGGCAGCCCACCCTGGGCCATGGCAGAGCAGGCTCGGCATCCCCTTGGCTGCCCTGCACGGGGCAGACCCCTCGATGCAGGAGGCAGAGGATATCCTCCATTCTGCCCCTGAGCTGGGACCCCTGGCATCTCCACCTGCCACAGCGCCATGGGGGCCGCTCCCAACCCCCAGGTGGGAGCCATGAGAATCCCCAGGTTGACCCCAGGTCTGTCGCCCCTGCCCCCAGCCGCACTCATGGACCACCCGCTGGTGAGACAGAGATGCTTTAATGACACCAAGGCTGTGCCCATGGTCGCTCCCTCCCTGCCGCACTCAGTCGACCACCAGGCTGCTGCTGACCGCTGGCAGGAGCTCGAAGAAGCCCTGGAAGAAGAGAAGCTGTCAGGGCGGGCCAGGCAGGGCAGCATGAAGGGGGTGTGGGGGGTAGACACAGGAAAAGGCAGCAGCTCCCTGTCAGTTACGCACAGCTCGTCATAGCAGCTACTCGCACAGAGCAGGACCGCGTCACCATGGAAACCTATCACTGACTCAAGGCTAGTGCTGGTTGCCATAGGAACCAGTTGGAGATGGCAGTCGCCAGGGAAGCTGGGATATGAGGGAGCACCTCCGGAAGCAGCCAGTAGCTGTGCTGCTTCAGAGGGGTGGGGAGCCCCAAGGACAGGGTCTGGATGGGAAGGCGGGAAGTGCACAACAGCAGGCAGGAGGCTTCAGCACAGTGTGGGGGACATGGGGCTCACCTTGAAGAGGGTGACGCTCTGGAGCACCCCTGAGGTACAGCACATCTCCCGGATGGAATGCATGGCCAGCTGCGGGCAGCCGATGTCCAGCACGCGCAACCCCAGGCGGGAGGCAAGAATGGGGCCGATGGTGGTGCCACAGGGTGTATCGTTGCGCACCATGAACTCCTGCATGAACACATGGCCTCAGCAGCTCCCCATGGCCTCCTACACTGGCCCCTGTGCTTGCAATCTGGGATGGGAATGAGCACCACCCCCGAGCCAGGGTGCAAGATCCACCAGAGATGGGACGCACTCAGGCCAGGCTCTCCCCTCTCCCTCCCAAGCCCGCTCCCAAGGCAGCCCCAGACCTGGAGCCCCAGAGCAGCAGGCAGTGCAGAAGCCAATGGGGAATGACACAGTAATGGAGGGGTGGGGGTCTGGTACAGGCCTCCTCTCCTGAACCCAGCAGCAGGTCCAAGGCCCAGGCTGGTAACGTTCATGGAAGGGGCTCGCCCAGCCCTGCTCACCTGCAGAGGGACACCCACACGGGTGGCGATGTCCCGGATGACTGCCTCAGTGACAGCCGTGGAGGCGTAGCGCTGGTTGCTGTTCACTTTAATGACGGGGCCCTGCACAAGGGAAGGCAACAGCAGGCCTGTGGTTGGCACTGGGGATAATCGTTGGCCCTGGAAACACCTCTGCCCAAGCAATGCCATCCCTTCACAACCCACCAGTGCATTCTTCCCTCACCAGCCAGGATGCGGACAACCCCAGCCCAGAGCAGGGAAGGGTGCCAAGGCTGAGGTCCCAAGTGATTAACATCAGACACGTGGCACAGCCAAATTGTGCTGTGAGGACAAACCTCTCCCACATGAGTACTGTCGAGTGGCACCCCGGGACCATGCTCCAGGGAGCAGCTGGGAGTGTCACAATGCTGCAGGTCAGATGGACAGCATCCAACCCAGCCCAAAGCAAAGAGCTGCCCTCACCTTGTGGAAGGCTGGACGATGATTCTCCTCATGCTTGTCCCTGGAAAAAAGAAGCAGGAGTTTAATCTATGGCCCACCATCCCTGCCACTAGACTGTCCTGTCTGTACTCCCTGAGGGATGACAGAGACACAGTGCCCCAGCCCACAGCACTGCTCGGACTACTCACACGTAGTTAGGGTGCACAGCGTGGGCCATATCAGCACTGATCATGTAGGACTTGGCTATGGCCTCCTCAAAGGCTGTCAGGTTTTGCGGAGATGCTGAGATCCGGCGCAGTACCAGTTCTGTCAGCAAGGACTCTGCGCCTTGTGCACTCTCTGACCCTACCTGCCAAGCACCACGGTCAGCGCAACCCACGAGGTGCAACCTCATCTGCACCCCAGGGGCCAGCTGATGGACAAGGAGCTCCCCAATGCCAACTGAGCAGTTTCTGACCACATCCCCTTCCTAGACCACACTCCACTAAGCGGTAAGCACCTTGCCCCAGGATATATCTGCTGCTATGCCACGCTGGGGGAGAGCGAAGGACGTGAAGCCCCTCCCTGTGTAAGCCACCCCACTGCTGTGCCCCTTGCTCACCTCCTCGTTGTCATAAAGTGCAATGAGACGCACGTTGGGCTCCTGGGAGAGGGAGGAGGGTGTCGCGCATGAGTCAATCAAGGCCTGGAGAGTTAGAAGAGGAAGGACACCAGCTTGAGTGCCACCCATCCCAGGAAGCTCAGCACTGAGCTGGCAAGAACTTCCCCAGGAGAGCCCAAAGCACCAAAGAAGAGAGCTGTGGCACACACATCACACAGTGAGAGCAGGAATCATCACTGGGAGATGCTGGGAACTCCCCAGCAAAGGAGGAAGCTCCCATCCAACCCAAGAACCTCCAACAAGACAGACTCACACCATAGGAACATGCCTCCCTGCAGAGCCTTGGGGCAGCCCACAGCCCGGCTAGACCATGACAGGGTGTGCAGGGCACACACTGTGGCCTCCAGGCTCCTTTCCCCCTCCTGCTTACCTGCAGGGCACAGAAGCAGCTGTGCAGATTGTCCAGGCGTGGGGAGAAGATGAACTCGTCAAAGGCACCACCCAATGTCTGCAGGCAGAGAGGCAGAAGTAGAACACAGGTGCTGGGTCAATAAAAAGTACCTGCCCCTGGTTCCCCATTCTGGTCACCTCATCTCTGCCCCTCAGGAGCTGCACTCAGCTCCCAGCCCTGACATGCCCAGGCAGAGGCAGCATGCCAGGTAAAGCGGTGCAGTGCCAGCCCACAGGCTGCAAGCAGGCAGAGGGAGGCTCCTGCCCTTACTCACCGCTGGCTGTGTATCTGCCAGGCACAGTTCCAGCTCCACAATCTGCTCTGGTTTCACCCCCAGCTGGGGGCAGAGCAGGGAAAGCAGGACAGGGCTGTGCCGCTCTGCCTGCGAAGAAAGAGCTGCGGGCAGTGGAAGGCAGGCAAAACTTATTCCCCCGGCAGTGACACCCCACACCCTACTTGTGTTGGCATGGTCCTCCCTCCTACCAAGAGGGCCATTTGCAGGGCACAGTGAGGGGCTCTCTGTCCCCTGTGGAATCCCCCCTCCCTGCCTTGCCTCCCCAGGGAGACTGTGACAACTTCATTGCAGCTGCACCACCTTCTACACAATGCCTGCAGACCAGAGTGGGAACAGAGAGGCGGTGGAGCAGATGTGTCTGGGGCAGAGTGGAAGGTTACCATGGGGAGGAGAACCTGCTGGCAGGTCCATGAGGACTGGAAATCAAAGGTAACAAGTGTGAGGTCCTAGCAGACACTGCTGCTAGTCCTTGGCACCTGGCTCACCTGGGCTGCAGCACTGCCAGGTGTGGTCTCCATAAGCACCTCTTTTTCCAGCTCCTCCTGCACAGCAGTGGCCAGAATGGGAACCCTGTGGGGAGACAGTGCCATTAGCTCCTAGGCCTTTGCTCACCTCTCCTCCTTGGGTCATAGAAGGTGCCTGCCTTGCTCCATGCCAAACAGAGCATGGGGCCACAACATTTCAAGCACAGATCTATTTTGCCACTTATTGTGCCACACAGTGGCACAATGTCCTTTCTCTAACCCCAAGCTTGGAAGGTTCTCCTAGGAGGACTCTATGGGGCTAAGAAAATCCATTGCAGATCCTCCCACTGTGACAAGCGGCTGTGAAAGGGAGAGAGCAGAGGCCAGGCACTGCTCCAGGGATCAGGGCCAAGCCAGGTCTTACAGGTGGTGCTCAGTGTTGGGCCCGAAGTTCTCATTGATGCTGCGCTGCAGATGGATGGCCAGGTGGGGAATGCGGAGGATGGGACGCTCCACACGTACCAGGCGCTGCTCCAGGCGCCCCGTGTTCGGATCCTGCAACACAAGGAGGCCAGGCCTTCAGGGCTGAGAGGTTCTAGTAGGTCCCACTCTGGGTGGGAGCTGGGGACACACAGGTAGCCCACTGTGCCCGTCTCAAATCAGGCTCACCTTTATGATCACTCTTCCGGCCACGGTGAGGTCACGGTCGAACCAGGTGTTCCAGATGCCCCCTCCGTAAGTCTCCACACCAACCTGCACTATGCCCACCTGTCCCCTCTTAGAGCGACGTTTCACCTGGGCAAGAGCAGAGATGTCACTGCCAGCACTGCAAAGCTCCATCCACTAGATAGCTGCTGGGGACCGGGCAGGACACACCCAGAGGCCCATCGCTGATGCTGTCAGCGCAGGGTGCCTTGAGGTGCTTTGTGGGACAGAGGACACATAAGACATGGGACACAGCAGGTGGAGCAGTGCAGGGGATCAGCATGGGCTTCTCTGGATGGCTGAACTGGGAAGTTTAGGAACCCAGCAGCAGTGCTGTGGGGCACAGCGGGGAGTCATGCTAGTTTTTGCTTGTGGACTGAACCTGGAGAGTGCCAGAGAATCAAAAGACCTGTGAGTCTAACCGTAACACTACTAAGTCTATCTATCACTAAACCATGTCCCTAAGCACCACATTGACACATCTTTTAAATACTTCCAGGGATGGTGACTCCATCACCTCCCCAAGCAGACTGTTCTAGGGCTTAACAATGCTTTCAGGGAAGACATTTTTCCTAATATCCAACCTAAACCTCCCCTGGTACAACTTGAGGCCATTTTCTGTTGTCCTATTGCTTGTTACTCAGGAGAAGAGACTGACTCCCACATCACTACACCCTCCTCACAGGTAGTTGTAAGAAGTAATAAAGTCTCCTCTCAGCATCCTTTTCTTCAGGCTATACAATCCCAGTTTCCTCAACCACTCTTGTTCTCTGGACTCTTCACCAGATATTTCACCCTTCTTTGGACAGACTCAAGCACCTCAATGTCCTTCTTGGAGTGAGGGGCCCAAAACTGAACCCAGTATTCGAGGTGTGGCCTCATCAGTGCTGAGTACAGGGGGATGATCACTTCCCTAGTCCTGCTGGCCACACTATTTCTGACACAGCCGGGATGCCGTTGGCCTTAGGCCCCAGCCGCGGGGAAAGGCAGCAGGTTGGATGGCTTACCCTGAGGCAGGGGCTGTCTGTGTGGGCACCCAGCAGGGTGAACCCATTCCCGGGCTGGAACTGGCCGCCGACGGCGAAGGCGATGAGAGTGGAATAGTTCCTGGTGACGAAGTACTGGCGGCAGAGGGGCAGAAGTGAGGGGTGAGGGCCGGTTGGCCCCCCCTGACCCCCGCTCCCCGCCACCGGCCGGGCCCACCTTCTGCGCGGGTCGCACTTCCCAGTGTTCCGTCTCTTTCAGTTCCTGGAAGCCGGCCTGCAGCAGCCGGCTGCGGCACTCGGCCACCACTGCGGGGACGAAGGAAAAGCCGTCAGTGGGGCCGCGCCGAGGCGGGGGTAGGGAACGGGGAACCGGGCGGGCCCGGCGGCTCCTCACCGTGGTAGGGCGAGGGGCTCCGGTTCACGAACTTCACCAGCTCCTGCGCCGCCGCCTGCGCGGCCTGCTTCGAACCCTGCGCCGCCGCCTGCGGGCACCGCCGTTACCGGACAAAGCCGATACCCCCCTCAAGCTAGCCCGGGGCCCGGAACCCCCGACCCCCGTGGGGCCAGGATCCCCCCCCAGCCCCGGGCAGACCCCGGCGCCCGCCCCGCGCTCGCGCTCCCGTACCTGCATGGCCACCGCCGCCACCGCGCTCCGCCCGCAGCGCCCCCTGCTGGTGCGGAGGAATATGCTCAGGCGGCCCGGGATCGCAGACTTTGCACCACGCACCCTGCACGGGGCACCCCGCAATCTGCACCCCGCCCTCTGCACCCCGCCCACTGCAATCGACACTCTGCACCCCACACCCCGCACCCCTAACCCTGCACCTCGCAGCCCTCAATGCACACCCTGAAATCTACACCCTGCACCCTGCAATTGACACCCTGCATCACACATTCTACACCCCGCACTCTGAAATTGACACCCCGCACCCCTCACCCAGCACCATGCAATAGACACACTGCGCCGCTCTACCTGCACCCTGCAGCTGATATCCCAAACCCCTCACCCTGCAATCCACACCTTGCACCCCACACCCTGCAATCAACACTCTGCACCTTGCACTCTGCACCCTACATTTCATGCCCTGCACCCTGCACTGGAGTCTGGTGCCAGTCAAACTCAGGACCTGCCAAGGCCAGCGCAGATCTCTGGGCTGGGCGGGTGGAAGCCAGGCACAGCCAGGAGGGGCAGGGGTGAGCTCCCCAGGGATAGTCACCCAGTGCTACACTAACTCCAGGCATCATGTGTGTCAGGGCCACTGGTGTCTTTGGGGTGGGTCACTAGTGTAAGCCAGGCTGCAGCCTCCCCCATCATTCCCGCTCCCTCTCCTTGACACTGCTCAGCCCTCACAGAAAATACGGCACAAGCCCTTTGTGACATATTGGGGACCTGTGTCCCTGATGTGATGCATCATCATCACCCCATCCAGTGATGCACGGTGGCAGCCCCCATGGGGGCACATTACCAGCCACAGCAGGGTTACAGCCTGGGCACATCAGGGATGGGACCCCTGGGCTTCACATGAGTTGGGGTGGCTTCTGTCCTTGGCTGTGTCCCCTGCATGGGCTGGGTGTGGCAGAGGGGTTTTGGGTTTCCATCAGTGCTTGTGCACCATTTCCCAGCAGGATCCTGTGTCTTCCCAGCAATGAGTGTTCAGCCTTAGTAGGGATGTGGCAGCCTGTGAGCACTTCATGGGGCCCAGGTACTTTGTGCCAACAAAATTCCCAGCTCCTGAGTCACTAGCATGGGCATCCTGTTATCCATGTCTTGGGGACTGGAAACTGGTAGTCTCATTGCCCTGACCCTGGGACCTGCCATGCCGAGAGCTTATGATAGCTCTGGATTTATGTTCTCGGCCCCCAGCACCTGCCTCTCCCCCTCCCCAGAAGGGAGCAAGCACCCCCACCTCCTGGCACCCTGTGAACAGACAGCTGGAGGGTCTCCATGTCAACCACAGCCACCACAGCAAAACACAGGGCCAGCGCCCTGCCAAGATGGGACCAAGCTGGAAGCAGGTTCCCAGCACTCTAGCCTGAAGCTGGGTCACATATGCCCCCAGCCCTGCACTCTCCTGCAAAGGGACATGGGTGCCAGGCAACCATTCCCCTGCTCCTCCCATTGGCATCACCCCACATGGCTGCAGACAGGGGCCAGGTCCCCAGCTCAGGGCCAGGTGCTGCCAGGCAGTCCCCAGGCCATGCCTGGGTGACATCTGGGGACACCTGCAGTGCAGTTCCTGGAGCCCATGGGCTCCTCCCAGCTGGTGGCTGCCCAGAGCGGGTGGGTACCCAGCGAACGTGAGTGCCTAGGGCAGATGGGTCCGGGGGGGGGTCAGGGTGCAGGGGTGAGGTGTGCCTGGATCCAGAGTGGCTGGAGCGAGGAGTGAGTGGCAGTGCCGGGTGTGGTCCTTGCCCATCCCAGCAGGTGCGAGCAAAGGGCAGCGCCTTGGCATGTCCCAGCTATTCCCAGAGCAGTGGGGTTTCCAGAAAAAGCCTCTGATGTCTATTTCCGGGTGGGCTCTGACTCACCCCTGGCTGGATGCCGGGGGCTCCACAGCACCTGCCACAGCTGCCCCCTACACCATCACCATGCTTCTGGGAAGTCACTGCTCCTATTCCCATCTCTCTCTGCTCCACAGACCCCCTGGTGTGCCAGGGAGTCCTAGACAGCTCCCCAAAGCTGGTGCCAGCTTTGGGATGCTTTCACCACACTACTGGGATCACGTGTGTGTGTGCTCAGGGGTTCTTGGCATGGACAGGGTGGGTGGGGACAGGGCACCCACTGTTCCCCTTCCCACATTCCCTGGCAGCCCAGGGTGGAGTGCTGTTCAGGTTTTGCTCTGGAAAGTGTTTCCTGGGGGATTTGGGTGGCTCTGGGGATGGGCAGCTAGAGATGAGCCCTGCTGGAAGGGGTTAATGGTAGCCCAGGACTGAGCCTGTAAACACTGCCGGAGCTCCAGGCAGTGCCGCCCCATTCGCCTGCTGCCTGCCAGGCTGCCTGGAACCCTCCCTGCCCGCCCTGCCAGGATGAGCACTGGGATGGCACCCATCGAGACAGTCCACCCCCATTCCAGCCCACATGTCTGAGCATGGGAAAGTAAAATCACTGCCCAGGCATTGCTAGAAGCTGAGCAAATCTCCACCATGCCTTACATGAGCTGTCAGTGATGCAGCAGGTCACTGCTACCTCATCTCACTGGCATGGATGACACTATTGAGGCCTGTGGGAGGGCAGACAGACACCCCAGCATCCTCATGGGCCATGAGGGCAGCCAGTCATCCTGACATCCACATGGACCAAGATGGCAGCTGAGCATCTGCAGCATCCCGATGGCCACAGGGGCAGGTAAATATCTCCATGGACCATGAGGGCAAGTGGACATCCCCAACATGCTCATGAACTGCGGGGAAGGGTGAACACCCCCAGCATCACCACAGATTTCAGGGCTAGCTGGAAATGGGGGCAGGTACATGACTTGTGCATCTGCATGGACATGGAGGCAGCAGGTCCCCTCCAATGTCTAATCATCTTGGGGACAACCAGTCATCCCCAGCATCCTTGTGGACCACAGAAGCAGCAATTCACCCCGAGAACCTGCACAGACTCAGGGGGCAAGCAAACATTCCCCAGCATCCACACAGGTTACGAGGGATAGCTGGACACCCCCATAAAGCTGTCAGACACCCCCAGCATCTCCCTGCCACTGTGAGTCAGGCATCATTCCCAGCATCCCCCTCACCTGGTGACACAGGGGTGGGGACTGGGGGCAGCCAGCCAGGCTGTGCACCCACACTGCCGGCCCCAAGGCCTGGGGTGGGTGAAGGCATGGGGGCAGCTGGAGCGAGCAGCGGGTAGGGGATTGCAGTCCACAGGGTACCCATCAGCTCCTGGGACCATGGTGGGCCAGGCTGGACCATAGTCCAGGCAGAGAAGGAGAACCATCTCCTATTTAGACAATAGCACGTGCCCTGTGTCCGTCAGCGCTGGGGAATGGGCTGCACGGTCCTTCCCTCTTAGGGTAAAGGAGCCTGGGAGGCTCATGGCTGTAAAAGGAGCGGGATGGAGGAAAACGGCCAGAGGCCAGGAAGGAGGGGGATGGACACACTCGCTGCTTCATTCCCAACCCTCTGCTCACGACTGAGCCAGGGCCAAGCATGAGGGGGGTATGGGGGCCCCCAGCAGCAGGGTACAGGGCTGAGGTGGGGCCAGCACCTCGTCCCCACATCCAGCCCAGCTCCAAGCCCCAAGAAGCTTTTAGCTCAGCAGGGCTGTGCCTAGATCCCTGGGTGGCTTAAATCCCAGGGAGCAGTTGAGGAGGGAGGGCCTGGGAGGAGGGGCGGTCATGGGATACAGCTGGAGCTGCTCAAGGGGATGTCATGACAGGAGATAGTTATTTGACATTCCAACTCCTTCCCGGCAGCAGTTTCATCCCAGGGCTCAGAGGAAGCTGGGGCTGGGCCAGTGTGCAGGGGCTCAGGGGCCACTTCCCAGGCTCCACTGGTCTGGGTCAGCCCAGCCTGGGATAGAGCCACTGGGAGACTGAGTGGAGCTGGGCAGGTCAGGACTGAAATGCTGTTCTCTGCCATTCTTCACAGCCCCTGGGGCTTCAGCTGGCATGGAGTCCTTGGGGCCTCATTGCTGGGGTGGTACTCTGGCAGGGACTGGTTCCTGCTTCTCATCCTCTGCTGCCCATGCAGACGGGGCTTTCCTGAGGAGCTGCAGAAAGTCTGAGGCATCCCATCTGTCCACCCTCTGCAACCCGTGGGGCCCCTGGCTGCACAGAGACATCCCAGAAGGCTGTCAGGCAGTTGAGGAAAAGCCACTTCAGTTTGTCCTAGAGTGGGGTCAGGAGGATGCTCCTGGTTAACTCCTTTGAGCTGTTTCCTCTCCTAGCAGCAGTGCTTAAGAGTGTTTCCCCTCCTAGCAGCAGTGCTTAAGAGTGTTTCCCCTCCTAGCAGCAGTGCTTAAGAGTATTTCCCCTCCCAGAGGCACCCCAACCTTGCATTCACTGCTCTGTGAGATGGGGACAAGGGTTCTCTGGGCCTTGGGTGGGGATTTTATCGCCCTACCTGAAGCACCAGGGCAGGGTATCAAACATCACTGAACACACCACTCCTGGGGAGCCCATCCTCCCCACACTCCCAGCTGACAGGGCAGCAGGATGGGGTCACAGGAAGGGACAGATGAACATTACGGCTGGCACTGTGCTGTCCCAGACCTCTGAGGTCCCCTGCACTGGTGTGGGAACACACCTGCCCCTCTGCACCCCAGCCAAGAGCTGGCATGACAATCTGCCAGCACACATGGGGCAGGCAAGGCACAGATGTAGGGCTCAGGGATGTGCAGGACATACTCGGAGCAGAGCCAGGAAGAGAAAGGATGCTGTCTGTTTTTCCATCTTCTCCCCCTCACATGCCCTCCTTTCCTTCCATCCTCCCCCCTGCGCTGGGATGAAACAACCCCATCTGGAAATACCTTCCCTTTTAAAGGCAGACTCCGCCAGACAGTGTGCACCCTCTGGGAAGCTGCTGTGTTACTTTGCAAAGTAGGTGGCCAGAAGGGGGTCTTGGAAGGGGGTGAAGGTACAGAAGGGGTGTGGGGCACGGATCCTCTGCCCACCTGCATGACTTTGGGGCCCAGACCTTTTATGGCCCTTCAGCTGTCAGGGGGCTGGCAGGCAGGAGTGCCTCCTGGAGCTGGGGCAGCTGAGGATGATGCTGTGACCAAGCACAAGGCTTTCCCATATGATGCTGCCATGAGCAAGCTGTGGCATCGCTCAGCATCTGTTTTGCAGCTGGGGTGGAAGGAGGAGTGGGGCCAGGCAAGGCAGAAGGCTGCTCCTGCTACTGAGTCACACAGTGCCTGGTGGCACAGCAGTCCCCTCTGCTAGGGCCTCCAGTGACAGAGGCACTGGGGCTGTGCCAACTGATGTCAGCCAAAAGAGCCCAGCTTGGGCATGGCTGGGGGTCATGAGGTGTGCTGGGGGGCCTGGGGAGGAGGAGTGCTACCCAGGCAAGGGGCAATCACCTGAGGGGTGCCCCAGCACAACCTCCTTTCCTCAGAATGTCCTCTTTAGCTCCCATGAGTTGGTGTACAGCCATGGGGGTACCTGCCCTGGTCCATTGCCTGTTCAGGAAGTGAGAAGCTGTGGTGGGAGTTCTGGGATGAACTGGGTATTACCCATTCTGGGAAGATCTGGGCTTTTTGTTCCCCAAAGCACTGTCAGTCCAAGGAGGAGGCTGAGGAGACAGAGAGGAGCCTGCAGCACCTCAGGATGACTTGACAGGGACCTTGTTCTTCTATCAGGGTGATGCAGACCAGAAAGGGGCTGGGGCTGCTCTTGGCAGTCCTTGTCCAGCCATGGTCTCCACATGTCTGGTGCAAGAAGGGTTAACAGGGTGCCTGCCCTGTCTATAAATACCATGTATGTCCCACGCATATGAGCTCGGGAGGCTATTTTGGTTGGGTGCCTGCTGCTTCAGGAATGTGCCGGGTGAGGACCTGAGGGGTGACGTCACCAAGGCTGCTGGGACCCAGCACCTGCTCGGGGTCACTCAGAAGCACCCCGAAAGTGCCCAGGCTCAAGCAAGCACCGAATCCCCTGTATCAGTAGAGTGTTTGGTGGGTCAGCAGAAGCACAGTTGGGGAAGGAGTCCTTCCACATTACCCCCTCTCCAGGCACCTCTCTGGTTGTTGGGGCCAGAGTCTGGCCCCAAATGGAGAGCTGAGCCTGGTGCTCTTGCTGTGGAGTAGGTCAGGGCATCATCAGGGGCATTTTGAGTTGCTCAAGGGTGATTTAGGGGCAGTGGCTACTGTGCGTGGGATTTGGCACAAGGGATCAAGTGACTGTGAAGGGCTGAAAGCCCTTCTTTCCCCACTGGCACTGCCCAGACCCCTGTGGATATCACTGCCTCCAGACGGGGGTTTGGGCAGTGCTCGATGTCTCACCAACAGCCCTCCCCACTTCCTTCCCTCGAACCCCCAGAGAGAGGCCAGGGCTGAGAGAAGCCAACGGAGAGGCTCATACACCGGCAGGGGCTGAGGGTTCCAGGAGCATTGTGGTCACCTACCCAGGGGTCTGCGGCCCGACAGTGTGGGGCAGGTGAGGGGCAGTGGGCGGGGGTTGGTGTCCGTCCCTCCCCGCCGCTCCCCCCCCGAAGCAGCAGCATCCCCCAGCTGGCCGGCAGCAGGAGGGGCGGATGATGTCAGCAGGATACAAATAGCGGCGGTGCGGGTCCCCTCCCGAAGCCTCACCGAGCTGCCGGCCGCTCTCCAGCCCTGCCGCCTGCTCCCCGCTCCGTCCTCGCTGTCCCACGCCGCCACCATGAGCCAGTCCTACTCCTCCAGCCAGCGGGTCTCCTCCTACCGCCGCACCTTTGGCGGGGGCTCCCCGGTCTTCTCCCGTGCCTCCTTCGGGGGCAAGGGCAGCAGCGGCAGCTCCGTCACCTCCCGCGTCTACCAGGTGTCCCGCAGCTCGGCCGTCCCCAGCCTGTCTAGCATCCGCACCACCCGTGTGACACCTCTGCGCTCCTACCAAAGTGCCTACCAAGGTGCCGGTGAGCTGCTGGACTTCAGCCTGGCCGATGCCATGAACCAAGAGTTCCTCCAAACCCGCACCAACGAGAAGGTGGAGCTGCAGGAGCTCAATGACCGCTTTGCCAACTACATCGAGAAGGTGCGCTTCTTGGAGCAGCAGAATGCCCTCATGGTGGCCGAGGTGAACCGCCTGCGTGGCAAGGAACCCACCCGCGTGGCTGAGATGTATGAGGAGGAGCTGCGGGAGCTCCGACGCCAGGTGGACCTGCTCACCAATCAGCGGGCCCGTGTTGAGGTTGAGCGTGACAACCTGCTAGATGACCTGCAGAAGCTCAAGCAGAGGTGAGGAGGGGTCATGGGGTGTCACTGCGGGCATTGAGCCCTGTGTCTCCATCCCTAGGGATGGGTGGTGGCAGAGCTCACCCTGGCAACCTCCTGGGTGCTCACTGCTGTCCTTTGCTCCTTGCTCAAAACCCATCTTGGCTGCACTGCCCTGTTCCCCTGGGGTGGAACAGCACCCTGGCCATGCATCTCACTGGCTGCACCACGCAAGGCATTTTGCAGAGCACCAGGTCCTGACATGGTGGCTGTGAATTTTGGAGGGAGAAGAACACCTATGACCCACTATGCCAGTGCTGGGTGCTCCCTGACCTGTGGAGAGGGGCAGCTAGGGGGAAGCTGGCCCAGTGGCATGGGGCAGGGCAAAGGAGGTGCCTGCAGCCTGGGCATCTCAGCAGGGCACTCCAGATGGCCCCTGCCAGCCCTTGACAGGTGACTAGGCAGCACTCAGTGGGTAGGACAATGGCAGCAGCAGGGAGGCCAAGGCTGGACTATGATGCCATGGAACCCCCAGAACTGGAGGATCAGAACATCCTCCCCCAGTCCACATCCCTGCTCACACCAGGGAGGGCTGCTGATCCCTGAGTGATCTGAGCCCTGTGGGACAGACAGATGGATAGAGTCAGACAAACAGGTGGAAGAGAGGAGGAGGATGAGATGGGGCAGCGAGGGGTGGATTTCACCATCTCCGGATGCAAAGGAGGGAGGGGAGGAAGTGGCTTCATTTCTACAGGCCAGGGATTCTCCAGCCCTGCCATGGGTGTCCAGGGTGCCCCAGGAGCCCCAGGGATTCTGTGAGCCTGGCTGGTGCTAGGCGGGGTCTGGAGCCAGGAGAGAATAGCCACAGGAGTTGTCAGGCTGAATGACCCTTCAGAAACTGACCAGCATGGGTGGCACCTGGCAGCAGGGGCAGATGCTCAGGGGAAACCTCTTGTTCTGAAGCTGGTCTGCACCTTCCTTCCTGGCCCCTGTGCCAAGTCCCCATCTCCTGGAGTTGTCACAGTCTGCTGTCTCCCTCTGCAACCCCAGCCTCTGCCCCAGGTGGCCAGCGGTGGAGTCCTGTCAGAGGCGCTGATACTGGGACTCTGGGGGTGGGAGCACGAAGAACCTCTCCATGTCAGGGGAGGAACAAATGGGTGTCCGGTTCCTGCCACCTAGCGTGCCAGCACCAGCCAGGCAACTCTGTCTCCTCCCCACTGCCTTGCCCCTGATGGGAAGCCTACAGCACATTTCCCACCCCTAGAACAGCCAGATCCCCAACCGTGACCTTGGGCTCACACCCCAGTGGTACCTACTCCATACCCCTGTCCCACAGCGTCACTGACACACACCTATCCTCCAGGTCTCCTTGCAATGGCTCAGCCAGTGACCATCCCTCGGGCCCCCTACGCCAGATCCCACACCCTGTCCCCCCAGCCGCCAGCCACCCTCCCCCTATAAGGGCTGGGGCAGCGCACAGTGGCACCAAGCTGACCTCATGCCTTTGTGCTCTCTCCAGCATTGACTATAATAGGGAATGGGAGGAAGAGCTCCTGGCCCCTTGCCAGCCCTCCTGACGCCTGCTGGGAATGCAGGACAATCTGCTGTCTTCCCACTGGGCCATGCTGGGCTCAGGAACAGCTCGGGTGGACACTGACACCAGGCAACGGGGCTTCCTACAGACCTCCCATAACCTCCACTCTCTGCCTGCAGGCTGCAAGAGGAGATCCAGCTGAAGGAAGAGGCTGAGAACAACCTAGCTGCTTTCAGAGCCGTGAGTACCTGTCCCTCCTCCACTGTGGGACCCTTGCTTCCCATCCCAGTTCCATCTCCCACTGACAGCCCAGCACCAGGCCATGACCCTGGGAAGAGCTTTGCACCTTCCAGCACTGGTGCTCTCCCTGCATTGCCCTGCTTCACTCCATGTTCCCCCAGGACGTGGACGCAGCCACACTGGCACGCATTGACCTGGAAAGACGCATCGAGTCCCTGCAGGAGGAGATTGCCTTCCTCAAGAAGGTCCACGAAGAGGTAGGTCAGGGTAACTCCCTCTCCCACGGGCACCTGTGGGGCCAGGAGAAGGAGTGGGTGCTCTGAGGTGTCACCTTGTCCCCCCAGGAAATCCGGGAGCTGCAGGCTCAGCTGCAGGAGCAGCACATCCAGGTGGAGATGGACATCTCCAAGCCCGACTTGACGGCTGCGCTGCGGGACATCCGTGCTCAGTATGAGAGCATTGCTGCTAAGAACATCGCTGAGGCTGAGGAGTGGTACAAGTCCAAGGTGCAAGAGGCAGCAGGCTCCAGGCTGGTCCTGGTGCAGAGGGTCCCAGCCATCCCCATAGCCATGCTCACTAATCCTGGTCTCTCCCCAGGTGTCTGACCTGACACAGGCAGCCAACAAGAACAATGATGCACTGCGGCAGGCAAAGCAGGAGATGTTGGAGTACCGGCACCAGATCCAGTCCTATACCTGTGAAATCGATGCCCTCAAGGGCACGGTGAGCTGTGGGTAGTGTTGGGGAACCCCTTCAGCTTTCCTGCAGGGACCTGCTGCTCCAGGACTGCTCTGGGAATTCTGAGATATCTTTGGAGTGGGGAGCTCTTCCCATCTCTCTTGAGCTGATGCCATGGGGGCACTGGTTCCCTAGATTTGGTCTGCACCTTCCCCAGTGGCAGTTTGCACCCCTGAAAGGTGCTTTGGCAGAGCCCTGGGGTCAAGGCACAGATTGTGAAAGGTGCCCTGTCCTGGGAGGCTCCAAGAAGACGGGTACAGGGCTTGGGGTGTCTGGTTGCAGTCTGGGAAGATGGTTGCAAACAAACAGAGCACAACAGTCCTATTCTGGCACAGTCACAGTCACAGGAGCCAGCCAACAGCAACTAGTGTGGCAGTGCCACCCCCAGGCAGCTGTTCCATCCTCCTGAACTTCTCCACACCCTTCTGCTGGAGTAGGATGGTTTTGCTCAGCACCCAGCAAAGGGTTCTGGGGTTTCCTTCCACCTGTCTATCTTGGCCTTGCCAGTCCCCACTGCCCAGCACTGGGCAAATGGAGGGTGGTGGCCACCCATCATGGTCCCGCATAAGCTGGGACCCCCATATATAAGCACATAACCCCCAGTGCTGTCTATGGCTCTCTCAGGTCCCTGGCTTTCATCTGGAACCCTTCCAGTATCCCCAGCTCACATTCTAGGTGACCCTTGGCCCTTCTGATTCCCCAACCTGTCTGATCCTGTCTGACAGGACAAGAGGCAATGGGAGTAAGTTGGAGCACAAGAGGTTTAGGGTAAACAGAAGGAAAAACTTTTTCACAGTGAGGGTAACAGAGCTCTGGAACAGGCTCCCCAGGGAGGTTGTGGAGTCTCCTTCTCTGGTTCAAGACCTGCCTGGATGTGTTCCTGGGTGACTTAGTCTAGGTGATCCTGCTCTGGCAGGGGGGTTGGACTAGTTGATCTTCTAGGTCCCTTCCAATCCCTAACATTCTGTGATTCTGTGATCCCCCCTGTCCCCACAGAATGACTCGCTGATGCGCCAGATGCGGGAGATGGAGGAGCGCTTTGCAGGGGAGGCTGGTGGGTACCAGGACACCATTGCCCGGCTGGAGGAGGAGATCCGGCACCTGAAGGATGAGATGGCTCGGCACCTGCGTGAGTACCAGGACCTGCTCAATGTCAAGATGGCCCTGGATGTGGAAATAGCTACGTACCGCAAGCTGCTGGAGGGCGAGGAGAACCGGTAAGCAGTGGGGGCATAGGACAAGGTGGGAGAACCAGTAGAGTCAACTGGTTTTGAGGTTTCCAACCTGCAAGCAACTGCCCAAGGCCTTGGGCTGGCTGGCACTGAGCTCTTCCCTCTGTGTCCTCACAGGATCAGCATCCCCATGCACCAGACCTTTGCCTCTGCACTCAATTTCCGAGGTGAGCATCACCCCATGAGGAGGGAGGCCTGAGATGAGTTCTCAGGGATCTTCAAGTGTGGGAGCAAATCTCCCTCCCGGGGGACTATGGCCAGGCTGTCAGGCTGAGGACCTACCGGTGCCACACTGAGTCCATGGTTTGGGGGCACTTGGATGAGTGTTGCCATGAGCTGAGTGAGGGTTTACTTAGGGCTCTTGAGGTCTCACAGTAGGCTCAGCCACACCGCTGTGCCCCCATGCCACACACCCCCGTGGTCCCATCCCCTGTGTCTTCCCACCCACAGAGACCAGCCCTGAGCAGCGTGGCTCCGAGGTGCACACCAAAAAGACTGTGATGATCAAAACCATTGAAACACGTGATGGGGAGGTGAGAAGAACGTAGCACTGGGGTGTGGTGGGCAGGCAGCAGGTTCCAAGCACAGCACCTGTCTCCACAATCAGGGCTCTGGAGACTGCAGGGCACGGTGCCTCACGGTACTTCTCTCCTGGCAGGTGGTGAGCGAGGCAACCCAGCAGCAGCATGAAGTGCTGTAAAGAAGGCTGAACCTGCAGCCCACTGGCACCTTCCATCCCTGCCTCTGTCCTGCTGACAAGCCCCCCTCCTGCCCCCCAACTTGCCCCCAGCGCTCATCTGGCACTGCCCAAGGGGTCCTCCTCGTGCAGCCGCCTCTGGACCCCCCACACTCCCCGGGCTCTCTCCTTCAGCTTCCAAAGTCTCGCTCTGCTTTCGCAGCTTTGCAGCAGCAACGCCAGTGTCAGGATCAGGCCTTGTCCGGGGTGGGGGGCAGGATGGAGAGGACAGGCAGGAGGGGCTGGGGGGAGCAGGTGGGAGCAGGTGGTGGCCTGGGCCAGCTCCCTGGAGAGCCGGACGGTCCCAGCAGCGGGTTCTGGATCCCCCTGCAGCCCCTTCCCCGTGCTGGGCACAGGCTTGGGGTTCATCCTGCGGGAGTGGGGATGTGTGCCCCCCACACTGGCACCACAGCCTCCCAGAGCTGGCATTTCTCTGGTGATGCTGGGGATGGGGAGAAGTGAGGTCCAGGCCAAGCCCCCTGTTCTCTGCCTGGCTTGAGGCCAGGGTGCTCCCAACCTGCATCCCCTCCGACCTAGGGGTGCTGGAGCCCTGTGCTCCCCCCCGCCTGAGAGGCAGCCCCATGGGGCAGAGGAGGGCAGTGCCCGCCCCCCCCCCATCATGGGACCCCCAGCAGCAGGGGCCGGGCTCATGAGCCAAGAGGGTACTCGTAGGTGGATACAGGAGAGAGGAGGAGTGTGTGAGTGGGAGAGAGGGGTGAGAGAATAAGAGGACACGGAGAGAGGCCCGGGGGCCAGGGCAGGCATCCCCATCCCTCACCTCACTGCACCCCCACCCCACTGCATCTACATGACTCTTCAGGCGGCTGAAATAAACAGTGGAGCATGACCCCTTCTTCCCAGTGCATCTCTGTGGCTGCAATGAGATGGGGTAGGGTGGGGTGGGATGGGGTGGGACAGCAGGGAGGCAGCGCCCAGTGAGCTCATCACACAGGCCCTTCAAGCTGGGATGGAGTGGCCTGGGTGCCACCATCCCCCCAAGCCATTTCTTCCCTTGGCTCTTAGTACCCTCAAAACATATGTGTCAATCACACTGAAGCTGGTCCAGAGCATTTTGTCTGCCTGTGGTGTTGGCCATTGGAGATACACTGGGTATCCCCAGTAGAGAGCCCTACTGGGACTGGGGGCAGTTGCAGCTGAAACTTGAGCAGATTTCAAAGAGCTCTGGATAATCATACCCTATCCTCTCCATAACACCCAGGGCCTCACACCATAGCCTGCTGTCTCTCAGTCTCACACCCACCCACTTTCTGCTCTCACCTGGGCCAGCCCTGTCCTAGACCCACACCTGTCCAGGACCTCTTCAAACCCCACCATTACCACCAATCTGCAAGCACAGACCCCCTCAACCCAAATCTTCCTCCTCAGCACCTTACAGGTATCAGCCCCACCACCTCACGCCTGCCCCCACCCTAGACTCTAGTCTCAACCTATCCCCTCCATCCTCTCTCACTCAACACTTGTGCCTGCCTTTGTGTGGTTTGGGTGTGGGTGTCTTGGCTTTGTCTCTTTCACCCCAGCAATGGGAGTGTATAGCAGTAGAACCCAGCATCCCTTGGGTGAGAGGGATGCAGAATTGCTCTGCCCTGGGAGGTGTTGGAGGATCCACACTCCCCTGTCAGGCAATAGAGCACTGGGAGGGCAGTGGGTTTGGCAGAGGGTGGTATTTTAAGGACAAGGCGGGTGCCGCTGTCAGGAGCGGAGACAGAGCTGGGAGGTCTCTGATGGCGAGCCGCTGTGACGAATCCTGGTTTTGGCTGCAGGGCCAGGGAGGTTTCGGAGCTGAAGGTCTGTGTCCAGCAGGTGGCCCTGTGACATCAAGGACGGTCCCCAGGGGTGCCCTGGGGAGGTGTAACACCTCCCTCTCTGTCCGGCCCAGACAGGCAGTGCCAGGCAAGGAGGGCTCTGCCGCTGGGGGACAGGCAGGGGACGGAGCAGCCCTGGGGCTGCAGATCAACGCAGACAGGGAAGAACTTCCCAAGCTTCTCGCGGGCCTCTGCTCCAGACCCTCGAGACCCTTGGGCTTGTTCAGCCGCTCTGCAGACGGGCTGTGGTCTAGCAGGGCATCCCGCTCCAGCGTGCCCCAGCCACTCAAGACATCTATCATCTTCTCACCGGTGATGCTCCAGTGACGCCATCGCTCTTGGGGCTGGTAGCAACGGGCTATGCCAATGTCGTCGGGGCTGGCCCGCTGCTGGGAAGCAGCGTGCCGTGTCACTCGCGGCCTGCTCACCCAGATTTACAGTCTCTGGCAAGGGCGTCCGGGGCCAGGTGCCGAGCCGTGTGTGCTGGGAAAGCCCTGCCCGACCTGGAGGTGGTGAAACAGCACCAGGCATAGGCTCGCTTGCTGCCTGGAGCACAGCATGTGGGAGCTCTCGTAGGGCACCCCAAACAGGAGCAGTGGGGCACTTGAACTGTGGGCTGGCCAGGACCTGTACTGCCCAGGGCAGTGAAGCAGGGACTCGGTAAGAAAAACGGGGTTTCGAAGTGTTTGCAGTCTCTCGGCAGATTGAATTTGAGATAAGCGGGGATACAAGGATCCCCACCTCCTTTGCCTGCTGGGGACCGGGCTAAGAGGCCCTGCGGGGCTGGCTCTGCCTGGGGTCTCGCATTGCAGGAAGCATGACGGTGTCCTTTCCCTCCACATGCCACCAGGGTCCCTCTGTCCTGATCTGGTGACACCGCTGGAGAAGGGGAAGGGAGAGAGGAAGGCTGGGTCCCCCCCCCGAGCCTCGCTGCTAATATGGAAAGGCGCTGGCCCCTTTCTATCTTTGCAAGCGGAGCCGGGCTGCAGGGCCGGGGCGGCGGGCGCAGAGAGGGGGAGCCGGGCCAAGGAATGTGACATATCAGAGGCAGCTGCCACTTCGTGAGAGGGGGCAGAGGGAGCGCAGCTTGCCGGGGGCTGCGCGGGACGGGAAGGGACGGGCGAGTGGGGGGGAACGCCACGGCCCCAGCGCCGGGACGGGCTCAGCGAGCGGCCGGCCCCGCGGGACTCGCAATCAGGCCGACGGAGGAGCAGGTGCCGAGGTGCTTGGCGGGCTTGGGGGTCACAGCAGAACATGGGCTGTGGGTGCTGCACCGCACCGGGTGCTCGGTGAGCGGTAGTTAGGCGAGCAGCAACTCGACTGCACGCCTAAAAATAGCCCCTCACTTGCTCACGGCGCTGCGACCTTCGGGGCTGCAGCCGGCGGGGGGCAGACACTGAACCGGACGGCACCTGGACTTGGGGGCCGCCTCTGCCCCGGCACCCCTGGCAGGTACCCAGTGCTCCGGGGCTGCAGGGGTGAAGAGGGGGAGAAAAGGGGCACGGTGCTGCCAGGTCGGATTAGTGGGCGTCACAGGTAGGGGTGTGGGAGCTGCAGACCATGCATCGAGCACGGGGACGTGGCAGCACAAGTAGGGCCGGTGGGGAGCCCCAGAACGCTCCGCCGAGCCCCGGCATCCCCCCAAAACGTGCCAAGGTCACGTCAGAGTCAGGGGTGCCCGAGGAAGGCCCGGCTCACCTGGCGGCGCCAATTTTTGCACGGAAGCTGAAGAACGCAGCGATCGGCACTGGCTGTGACATACGACTGCGGGTGGTGGTGGTGGGCAACCCCAAACCCAGCCTCCGCTGGTACCGAAATGAGGAGCTTCTGGCCCCACTTGAGGAGGAGTATGGCACCCTCTGGATCCGGGACAGCAAGAAGGAGGATGCTGGCGTGTACACTTGCATTGCTGAGAATGAGCGCGGAGAGGCTATGACCAGTGCCGTGCTGGCCATCCTTGACATGGAAGGTAAGGTTGGCATGGCTGCTGGCACGGTTGTGCTGGCACAGCCGTGGGCACGGGTTTGCCAAGGGTGGCATCAGTGCTTTGCAGGTTCCCACTGCAGTGCATGCCTAGGGCCAGCCAGGGCTGTGCTTTACTGTGCCACCCTGCTGCAGGCTGGGGTGCCCAGTGCCGGCAGCACTGGGCAGCTCTCTGGCCTGGAGCAAGCATGTGGCTGCAGTACCTGCTGCCAGGCCAGGCTGACTGCCAGGGCTGGGCATGGAGGTGTTGGGAGCATGTGATACCAAGCCTGCTCCAGGCAGGAGGAGAGAGAGAGAATTGGTTGAGTACACAGCACCGGTTGTGCCACCTCTGCAGTCACTGACACAGTCCCCAATACCCTTTGGTTCCCACTGTGCACCAGCTGTCTGTGGCATCACTATCACAGCTGTACCAGGCATGGGGGCTGCACTGGGGTAAGTGGGACCCTCTGGGGGTGGAGCCGGGGGGAGGAGCCTAACACTGCGCAGGAAATGGGAATATCAAGTGGCTGGAGCCCATGCCCTGCAGTGGGCGGAGTCTGATAGTTAATTAGCAGGGGCGGAGGCAGCTTTCTCTGGCCCTGAGAGCTCCGGTGATAGTCGAGTGTGAGGCTGTGGAGAGCAGGCCGGGCGTGGGGGCTGCTCTGGGCCCTTGCATGGGTGGGCCTCATTCTACACAGGGCCCAGGCAGCTTTGGGGCTCAACCCTTTTCGCACCAGGACGGGTGCCGCCTCCCTGGGGCACTGCAGACTTGGGTTTTGAGGAGCGTACCGTGCTGGCCGGTGGCACTGCTGCAAGGGCAGGGAGGAAGGGGGTGGTGCTGAGCCCTGAGACTCTGGTGAAGGAGCTACATCTAGGGCTTTGCAGCCTGGGAGGTGTTCTGGAGGTGCTGCAACTTGAAGGTGTGAGACTAGGTGGCAGTGGAAGGGGCAGAAGGAGCCTTTGTAGTGCTGAAGGGGTGCAAGGGTGAAAGTGGAGTTGTGCTGTTTGATCTGGAAGGCTGGAGAAGAGGTGTTTGGAGGATGGAGGAAGGTGTATGTGCTTATTGTGGACCTAGTGGAGGGAAAGGGTGAACAGGGAAGTGTGCAGGGGAGGTCTTGCCCTGCAGTGGGTCTATGTGGGGTCATTGTGTGTCTGGGACTGTGGCATTGTATGGTCAGATATATGGTGCTGTGCATGCAGAGAGGGAGATCTGCAATTCCCTACGGGTGGGAGTAGCTTGTCCCAGCAGATCAAGAGGGAGGGTCATACTGCTTGCACACTCTGGTGTGCAGCTGCATCTCCATGATACTGCTGGTCCAGGCCCCCCTGCCTCTGCCCAGCAGCATTACCTGATTTCCCCAGGTACCCGTTCCCATTGTGCTGATGCTCTCATCCCTGCTCCTGATTCCCAGCTGCTGGCCCTCGCTGCTGCCTTTCTGGAGCAGCTGAGGGAGGGGTGGAGTAGCCAGCATTGCCTGACAGAAAGGGTGAGTGTCAAACTGCCCCAGGTGCTTGGCTTCAGGTGCACAGTCATAGAGGAAACAGCTGCCCAAAAAACCAACTCCGGGGCAGAGATGCCTCTGGAGCCGCAGCTCTGGGGCACCGGCAGTGTTAAGGAGTGTGGCAGTCCCTGATGTGGCTGAACAGTCTCCACGGAGTGCTGCAGCAGTGCCCAGGGAGCACCATGCCCTGCCAGGTGCTACAGGGGGGTGCTGGTGCAAGGTCCGGCCTTGCCGCAGGATGCGGCACTTGGCACGTTGTTCCCCTGAGGCCACTTTCTCCATGCCAGCAGCCAAGTGGTGAAATGGAGGAGCTGTGCCACTGCTCTGCACACCCCTCTTCTGACACCCTGCCAGGATTTGTGCTGTGGCTTGCTCACTTCCAGCATGGAGGTCTCGACTGCTCAGGGCCTCCCCACACTACCTGCTGAGATCCAACTTTCTAGGGACAGCAGAAGCTCCACTGGCGGCTGTGCCACTCAGAGACACCCCTCCTTGCTCCCTGAGATGCCCAGTGATCTGGATCATTGGCCAGTTACAGGGCAAGAGAGATGTGTGCAAGGTCCCTGGGCAGCATGAGGTCTTTCTCTGGTGTCCCATGTTTGTAGATATTATGGTGCCCTTGCTCCTCTGGGTTGTGGCTTCTGGTGGGCACAGAGCCTGGTCCTCCGCCTTCTCTCCTTAATGCACAGGCCAGGCTGCAGCTCTCTGTGGGGCCAGAACTGGCTCTCCCCAAGGTGGCTCAGGTCATTGCTGGTGAGTTGAAGGAGCTCTCTGCCGTCCAGCTCTGCTCAGCCCCAGCAGCTCCTCCTGCACCAGCTCAGCATTCCCCCTTGCTTTCATGAGCCTGATTTAGCTCCTCTAATCCCTTGCCCTGAATCTGTCGCTCCACCCCACTAATGATTTTCTTCTGATTTTTCTCCCAGGTCTCCCAAGTGTGTCAGTGCCAGTCATTTGTAGTGGGGAGCACATGCATGGAGCTGTCAGAGCAGCCAAGCATAGGGGCTCCCGGGGACATATCATCCCCACCGTGTCACATTGTCCCCACTGCTGTGTTCCCAGTGCTCTTCTTCTTGCTTGCTGCAGGTTTTCCCTCATGCCCTAGCTCTGCAGCTGCAAGTGGGGTGCCTTGGCCCCTCTCAAACCAGCACCAGGCTGCTCTGGGGGCTTCCAAAGCCCATCCAGATACCTTCCAGACCCTTCCAGCCAGCCCTGGTCCCTACAGTGGCTCCACTGCCCCCAGGCTCACTAAAGTCTGTATCACCTCTGAGCTGCATTTCCTGAATTTTTTTCCCCATAAACTGGATTAAATCACCTCTTAAGAACATGAGCTAATCTTTTAAAGCCCAGCCCTCCCTCACCGTGCCAACATCGCCTGATCCTCCCCACCAGGGCTGCCTCTTATTTCAAGTTTGGATGTGTCTCGGGCTCCCAGCACAGGGTCTTGCTCTACTTGACTCCACCTGCACTCAGCAATCAAACTGCCTTGGAACCTCTTCTCTGCCCAAGGAACAGCCTGCACCCGCCTGGATCTGAGGGCAAGGAAGGGGGCAGAAGCTGCCTGTCTGCAGCAGCCCTTCACATCCTCTTCCTATCCAGCCCAGAGTTCCACTAGGGCAGCATGGGCATGCTTTTGCAGCTGGTGGTGCATGGCAATGGTAATGGCACTGGCACCCTGGCAGAGATAGTTGTGCTGACAGTGTTTCTGGTGCTCAGCAGATCTGGCCATTTATCTCAGTACCTAATTTTAGTCCCTTTGCAGCACCATGCCCATGTTTAATGCCATCTGCCCCTTCCCTCTACAGCCCAATGCCTCCCTTTGCCACTTCTTCTTCCTGTGGGACTCTCTGGGTCTGCCTCAGTTTCTCTTTGCTGTCTCCCCAGCCCTGGGGCATAGCAGCATCTGAGAGGAGCCTGTGATGCTGCAAGGCTCCGGCTCAGACTGCTATGCCTCCCTGTGGGGTGAGCACCATGCCTGGCTGTGCTGGTGCAGGGGCTGCCTCTGCAGAGTTACTTGGCCAGTGTCAGCTGGGGTGCTGGTCTCAGCTAGTGCAGGGACAGGTCCCTGGGGCTGAACAGTGCAGCAGAGACAGGGCTGGACATGGCTCTCAGGGTGCCCATCCAACACAGCCATGTGCCCTGTGGCTGAGCCCATTCCTGGCCCAAGGGATGGCAACGGGGCCAGCCTATAGGCAGCTGCTGGAGACTGGGCTCCTAGCTCTGACCCCAGCCACCTGGGCAGGGGACTGTTGTGGTGGCTGCATGTACCAGGTCCCCGTTTTGGGGCGCTGCAGAACAGGAGGTCTGCTCAGAAGTGAGCAGAGCAATGGGTGCAGCTGTCCAGTCAGTCACCTCCACCCCTGCCCTCTTGCCTGCTGCTAGGGGGTTATTTTTGCTGAGGAATGTGCCATCCCCTCAGATTCTGGCGGGCTGCAGGGCTTGTGTTACGGGCGAGAGGCTGAGACCCAGGCCTGTGGGTGGGTAAATATAGCATTGCCACTCAGGGCTGCATGATGAGATGATGGCTTCTTCCTCCTTGGGGGGCTGCCTAGTGCTCTCTGTGCCCCTCCTGCCTCCCAACACCAGATTGCTGGCTTGTGCACAGGGGTAGTGGGAAGGAGTTAGCTGCTTCTACCCTGCTGCTTTCTGAATGCAGCATTTCAGCACCATTCAAGGGGGGATGCCAGGAGAGGGGCTAGCAGGGCAGGGGTGAAATGCCTCTTGCCATCCCACTCTGTGCCCAGGCCACAAGGCAAGGTCACAGCATTGTCCCGTGTCCTTGCAAACTCTGTTTGCAGCAGGCACTGTGTGCTTTAGGCATCCTTTTAATGTCAGCAAGGGGATGTGATCCTGGGGAGGCAGCTGGGGTGTCCTTAGCTCTTGGGAGAGGTATTGCAGCAGAGCATCACTCTTCCCCAGGACCAGAAATATGCTGTGACACTGTCCTGTGACAGGGATCATCCCACTGCATTTATTTTCCCCTAAGGACATGGCCGGGGAAGGTCCCCACCTTCCCAGGCTCCCAGCACATCCTCACCTCAGGCAGACCATCCCCAACAGCTCTGGGAGGTGCAAACGCATGAAAGATTCATGGCCAGACCTCCTCCTACCCAAGACGTCTGCACATACCAGGCACCATCAGTTATTCAAGCCTCGGGACAAGGGGGCTGGTTGCCAGGGCTGGGTGGCCAGTGCCTGGCCAGTTCCGTGGAGCAGGGGCGGGATCCAAGCAGAGCTGCTGGGGAGGACCAACAGGGCATGTGGAGACATGGCTCTCAGACTAGTGTAATTAATGCTACAGTTGGAGCAGTGTTGTCTGCTTTGCTTGGGGCTGGTGTGTGTGCAGCAGGTGAAGCTGGAGCTGGGTGGGAATGGGACCTCCAGCTCTGCACTTTGTCCATACCATGGATGCACTGTTCCCTGACTTGTGTCCCTGTCCTGCAGAGGAGCAGAGCCATGCCAGGGCTGCCCCCAGGCTAGGTCAGGGCAGAACTGTCACCCCCGCACCTTCTGTAGGGACTCAGTCTTTGCCCTTGTGGGGACATTTGCATGTGCTGCTGCCCCTGAGGAGGACTTTCAAGCCCTGCAGCAGGCACTCATGGGTCTTTCACTGAGGGATGGCCAGGTGTCAGAGCCACAGTCGCTAGAAAAGGCTGGGTGCCCATCCAGCTGAGAGCTGTGGTGGATGTGGCAGCAGATGTTGCTCACTTGAGCATGGATAAAAGGAAAGCACAGGCTGTACAGATCTGTGGCAAGACCACAGGTACGTGCAGCCTGGGAGAGAGCATCTGTCAGGGAGACTGTGGGTGCAGGGACCCTGGTAAATATGAACCCCATAGACCACCCCTCTACCTAGCCCTGATTCAGGGCTACCTATCTCACCCAGAGCTGGGAGGGCCAAAAGAGTCCGCTGGCTTTGTCAGGAGATTCCCTTAGTGCCAGCTCTGGCATTCGTGGGACTTGCCTGACGTGCAGGGTCTCCACGGAAACCCCGCATCATCACTTGAATTGTGGGACTGTCAGAAATGTTGTATAAACAGCTCCTTTTGTACTGGGTAATTTGCAAGTTATTATGGAGCCATGAAAAGCCTCATGATGGGAGTCACAGGGCTGGGAGGGAAAGCAGAAAAGCTGCTGGAGCTGCCAAGCATCGCGGGGGTTCACAATGCCTGTGTGCAGCTCTATACGGGGTGTACAGCTCCCCAGGAACAGGTGAGCAGCATGGGGACAAGTTCTGAGTGGGGAGGCCTCCAGTAGCATCCCCACAGATGCTGTGGAGAGGGCAGTGCAGACAGTTGATGGGGTTGGCACTTTGGCAGCCTGTCCAGGGGCCTGGAAAAGGGGCTGGTGGGTGTGGGGCTCAACAGCCTGGTGAACTGGTGATTCAGAGCACCAAGAGCTGAGGTGAACAGAGCTGTGGGGCTGGGTCTGCCCCTCTGGCTTATTTACAGAATCACATGAAGAACAGGGGCAGGGCTGGGGAAGGAATGGTGGTGGTGTGCCAAGCACCCTGGAAGCACTAATAGGTCTTAATGGCCCTGACCAGCCTTGCCAGAGACTCCCATTGACAGCTTCTGCCCCCACTCTGGGAGCCTCATCCACAGCTCAGTCTTGGGCACCCAGTCTTGCCTTGAGCCATGCTGTGGGTTGTCACCCCAGCATGAAGGGAGTTCTTGTGTGTGCCATGCGGCATGCACTGGGAAAATGGCCCACCTCCCCAGGTCAAGCTTGTGTCCCCACCAGCCACAAAGCAGTAGACTGAACAGTCCAGCTCTGCCATATTACTTGTGTCCTGAGGCACCTGGAGGGCAGGGAGCAAGGTCTGCCACACAGCACTGAATGCCTAGGACTGGAGGCTCTGTGGTTTGCAAGGGTGACTGTGTGGTTTGCAAGGGGGTCTCACGGCCCAGTGCTGGGCCATGGCTGTTGCTTTGAGTTATGTGCCCATATTAGCTCTTCTTCATGTGCACTGGGTGAGCAGTGCTGTGACCTTTCTGCATCACCAATGGTTGGAGGATGCAGGGGACTGAATAGAGGCTGGCACACTGCTGATGAGGCTGGGAAATGCCATTGCAGGGTTGTGGTAGTTGTGGCAGTGGAGCTGCTCTTTTGAGGGGCACTTTGGGGTCAGCACGTAGAGGGCAGTTGTGTATGATGCTGACGTGGTGTGTTGTGTTATTCTTGTCCCAGTGGGAGCCTTGGTGGTCGGCTATGCCCCACGGTGCTGAACACGGGAGAGAAAAGCAGCCCCTGCCCCAGGCAGTGGGGCAGGATGGACCGATGGCAGGGGACAGTGGTACAGCCACATTGCTAGGCAGGGGGTTCGGACCCCTGGGTGTCGTGGAGTCAAAGCCAGAGGAGGGAAGACCGTGTGCCAGTCCCAGCCAAGCCCCTCCCGCCCCGCGGCTGCCCTCGCCGCCCGACACCTGTGCCCTGCTTGTCCCCCCGCCGCTGTCACTGTGTGCCAGGGCTGGCGGGGAGGCGGAGGCGGAGGCAGGCGGGGGAAGGATGGAGGGAGGAGCACTCCAGTGATGCTTCATGCTCACAGCTCCAGCCCTCCCGAGAGCCCAACCTGGCGAGCCCCTTCTTCTCCCTCCGCCGTCCCTGGCTGCCGGCGGCGGAGGATGCTCGGAGCATCGCTTGCCCCCGCGGCGTGCTGACAGCGGGGTCCCCGCCGGGAGCGGGCTGGCGTCCTGCTGGGCCTGAGCCGGCGTGACCAGGCCAGCGGTGCTCTGCAGAAGCATGAAGAAGATCTGGGTGAAGAAGCGTTTCCAGGTAAGGGCTCCGGAATGCCGCGCCTGAGGCTTGCAGGGAGGAGGGGACAATGCCGGGAGCGGGAGCGCATCGGAATGGGGATGGGGATGGATGGGAATGCGGGGGGTGGTGTGGCTCCGGCCCTGCCGCTGCCGCCCGGGGCTCCCCAGGGCTTTGTCCATCACCGACTCCAGCGCCGCTTGCCGAGCCACCAGCTGCCTGCCTGCCCTCGCCAGCCAGGCAGGAGGGGCAGAGGACAGGTGCTCAGCACCTCCTGTGCCAGCAGTCAGGATGGGACCCCCACCGCGGGCTTCCCCCCGCGCCACCCCCTCCCTCCCTGCCCTCCGGAGCCGAGAAGGCAAATGGAGGCTGCTTCATGGCTTCCCCCAGCCCCGCTGCTGGTGGTCACGGAGCTGGAGACGAGGCTTTGTCTGCGTCATCCCCTCCGCGTCAGGAGCATGCCTGGCACAGGCAAGGCTCCTCCGCGGGCCCCGCCGCACGCTCCGCCGCCCAGCAAGGAACAAGGACGTCACTTGGCCTCGGCAGGGGGTGGAGGATGGGAGAGCATCCTTCCAGGAAGCCCCCCGCCCCCGCTTTCCCAGGGCAGCCCACCCTGCTGCTCCATTGCCTCCCCTCTGTCATCCTGCCTGGTGGTCCAGCAGGGGCTGGGGAGGGGCTGTCGCCTAGACCCCTTCCCAAGGGTGCAGGATGTGCTGGGGGACACAGGTTCCTAGGGATGCTAGGAGCCAGGCATGTGGGGGGTCACTCCAGGGCAGGGTGGATCGCACTGTCTGGCTGTCCCATCTGCCCTTGAGGGCATCAAATCTGGGGTTTGCCTGTGTGGTGGGGCAAGCTGAGCACAGGGGTATCAGGACACCAACAGCAGTCGTCGCTCGCTCTACACCAGGCAAGCCACCTAATGCCTCCCCACCTCACTCCATCACTGCTTCCTGTCCACCTGTCTCAAACCAGTGCTACCAGTGCTGTGTGGTGCTGAGTTCCACATGCCAGGTGATGGCAGGCTGCAAGGGTTGTGCTCGATGGTCCCAGCAGCCCCTTCTCCCTCCTGATTCCTTGGCCCCATGGCTGTTGTTAGGGATGCCCCATGCCAGGGCTAGGTTGGGACCTTAGCCTGGTTAGGATGGTTTTGTGTCTTGCACAGGAGAAGTAGGCAGTGCCAAGTGTCACCCAGCGGCTCGGTGGGGCTGGGCTGAAGCTGTATGCTGACCACAGCCACCCCTTTTCCCAATCCAGGAATGGGTGGGCACAGGAGTGGGATCCTGTGGCTTTCCCACTCCTTTTCCCAGGGGGCAAACAAAATGCAACCTTTGCCCCATGGTGAACACTGAGCTGCTCCTGCCCCCTTTCCATGTTGAGGCTTGGAGGTGACCCTGCATTGCCCAGCATTCGCTTCCTGACCAGCTGTGGGTGGGTGCTATGCCTGAGGTGGGTCTAGTCTGTGGAGTGCCAGGATCCCACGGGGACCTGTTGCAGAGTGGGAGAGGAGGGGGCTCAGCCTCCCCGTAGGTCGGGGTGATGGAGTCCAGCCCACACCCGCTGGGTGCAGTCACCATATTTGATGGTGATGGCGCCAGTCCCTGGGGAAGCCACAAGAGCACCCGATAATGGCACTCAATTGCATTTTCATTTTTTAATGGGGGAATTATCCGCCGATGGTGCAGTTAATCACTCATCTATCTTTCCCTGGCCTGGAAGACGGGCTGCCAGCCAGAACCAGCACAGTCAGCCGAGGAGGGGAGGTGAAGCCTGGCTCAGCCTGAATACAAATGTGTCTCGTGCAGCCGCTTCCCTCCAGCCAGCACTGCATGCAGGCGGGGGGCTGGTGGGAGCCCCCGGGTGCTGCCTACAAGCACACAAAGTGAGCCTGCTGCCCTTCCAAGGGCAGATATCTGCTGGCCATGCTTGGCTGACTGTCCATAGGGGCTGGCTGTCCCTTGGAGCTGTCTGTCTGTCCTGAGGCTTCTGCTTGGGAGCTGTGGGGAGGCAGGAGGGGCTGGCAGAGCAAAGGGCTTCAAGAAAGCTGGGTGTCCAGTCCTGCATCTCCACGCTGGGGAGGAAGGGCATGGGGCATCAGTGTTCTGGGGAGACCCCATCACCCAGACTGTCTGGGAAGGATGCTCAGTCCTGGCAGCCCAACCTTGCCTGTCTGCACATCACATCCCTGCTCCTACCTGCCTTGGAGATCACCCCATCCCTCTGCTTACCCTGGAGACGTTGTTGGTGCACTCTGGGCCTGGCAGCCAGGCTGCCCTCAGCCGGTCCCTCCCTTGGCAAGTGAGTGCTCAGCCCTGGGCTGCGACGTAGAGGGCAGCCAAGCTGGCGGGGAGCTCCCGGTTCCTCCGCACATGCCCAAGTCCCACCTGCCTGCCCAGACCGCGTGGGCGAGCACACTCTCCACACCTCCAGCCTCTCACAGCCAGGCCAGTCCCACACTGCCTGTGCCAAGCAGCCTCTCTCACAGCTGGCACAGCCTCCAACAGGGGTGGAGGATGCTGTCCCCATGCTGGGCCTGTGCCCATGGCGGTGTCTGGGCCAGTGCCTGGAAGACACTTTGCTGGCCCAGTCCCCATGCTGGGGCTGCGGAGCATTTGGGCACCTGCCTAGGCAAAGACCTTGCTGCAGGTGATGCCGGCTGCAGGCAGTGGTGCCAGGGCAGCCAGGCTGCCCAGGGCTATTGCTCCCTGCGCATAGACTACAGCACAGGGCTGGAGTGCACAATGTCATCTCCCTGGCATGGTCAGCGGTGCTGGGCTAGGGTCCACAATATCACCTCTCAGCACAGGCAGCAGGGCTGGGGTGCACGGTGCCATCACCGAGTGGAGCGTGTGTGCACAGGTGAGAAAGTGTGAGTGCATGGTTGGGCATGTGCTACACGTGCCCACCTACACCCATTGGTGTGTGCCTGTGCGGGGGTGTGTGCCTGCGGGTACTCCGTGGATGTGCAGCTGGGGGGGTATGTGAGTGTGCCTGTGAGTGGTGCCGGCTGTGCCCTGCCAGCAGGGGGGTGTTAGGTGCACCACGTGTGCTGTCCCAGTGTGTGCGTGTGAGTGATGGTGGGTGTGAGTGGTGCCGTGTGTGCCGTGGAGGGGTGTGCGCGTGCTGGTGTGCTGTGCCAGCAGTGTCCATGCGTGCGTGACCACGTGCATGGCGCTGTACCATGGGTAACACTCTTTTTTTTTTTTCCTTTGCAGAAGACGGGCCACTCCCGGCGCTTTGGGCGCTTCACGCATGGTGCGTTGAGTTACCAGGACCCAGCTCCCCACGCTGCTCCGAGTGCACTGGGATGGGGTCTAGCCTCACTGTTGTGCTGCAGGGAGGCAGCAAGCAGATGCTGAGCAGGGCTGGGCTGCATCTTGCCAGCCTTGAAATGAGGTCCTGGTCAGACAGGGTCTCCCAGTGTTCCCTGTGAAGCTAGGTTGCTCTTGTCCCTGTAGTTTGGTTCCTAAGGGCTGCCGGGCTGTCATGGCCAGGCTGGGGAGCCTGATGTGGTGGCAGTGTGCTGGCCTGCAGAAATGGCTTGGGTTGAGGGGAAGCAGTGTGCCTGCTCCCACCACCATGGCAGTATGGTGGAAGGGAGCTGTGATGGGGCAGGGAACGTTCCTTGCCCCAGGGGTCTTTTGCAGCAGCTTGTGGGGGCTCAGGCAGTGGCAAGGAGGAAAGTCTGACCCTCCATGGTTGCACAGCATTATCTTTCCTGGGACATTAGGATGGTGCTGAACTGGTCTGGCCACATCCTGCCCATGGGAAGGGCATCTCACTGATGCCCTGCCCTGAGTGTCTCTGCTTTATCAGAGCTATGCTGTGGGGCATGGCCATAGCATGATGCATTTGCACTGAAAAGGGAGGGGATACACATGTATATGCCAGAATGGGGGTGCTTGTACATGGACACACATGTCCATGTGACCCAGCACCTCCAGTAGTGCCCAGCTGGGGCATGAGCTGGGGTGTCCTGCCCCAAGCTGTGGTGTCTGGCGGAGCGTGAGGATGTGTGGGTGTTGTAGTGAAGAAGCCAGTCCATGGAGCAGCTCTGGGCACAGGAGGTGGTTGACCTATTGGGCATAATGTGGCCATGCTCTGCACGGGTGGGACAATGTGTGTGTAAGGAGGGTCTGTGTGCAGCACTGGATCAGCATGTAGAGAACTTTGTTGCATAGTAGAGACGTGGTGGGGAAGTCTGGGGGTGCCAGACCTGTTTCCACACCCTATGGGCACCTGGGCACCTGGGCATGGTGTACTCCTTGTGGGGTCCTGAGATGGGCACATGCCCAGTCCTAGCTTAGGCCATGCCTGGATCTGAAGGCCAGCATAGGGTAGCAGGCTCTCTGAGCCAGCATTACCCCCCCCCCAGCTGCTGCCCCAGCAGGTCCCTGCCCCATGGCAGTACAGGAGGATGCTGGGGACAAGGTCTCTCCCTGCTGCCCCCCGCGTCTCTGTAGGCTGGGCCGATAACCGGGTGTTGATGTCTCTCTCTCTCTTGCTGCCCCTATGGAAGCGAAGTTTTCCGCTCCTGCAGGAAACAAAGCTACGGTAGGAAGACCCCTGCCCGATGCCAAGCCCGTCCCCAGAGCAGGCACTGTGCCTCAGCCTGCCAACCCTGCCCCATCGCCACCACTGTCCCCTGCCCTGCCTCTGTCTCCACACCACCTCCACCAGCTGCGCTCCCACCACTGGCACCATCTCACTTCTCCCACCATCTAACACTGCTTCTGCCCACTTTGCCTGCCCTCCCCTGCCTGCCCTTGCCCCTTTGGACTCTTCCATCCCCAGTCATGCCTTTTGCTGCTGGCAGCTTTCTCCTGTAGATCTCAGTTATATCCCCCACTCCGATGCTGCCTGGGCACTGTTCTCCTGCCCTTGGAGCCAGTGGGCCTGCAAGGGCCAGTACCAGCCTGTTCTACTGTCCCCATGTCCCCTTATCCCCTGCTCTTCCCCCACTCCCCCAGACTCGGAGACGGGCGAAGATGAGCCCAGCGATCCCCAGGTGACACAGCGCAGTGAGCTCCAGGATGAGACAGCCTTCAGCACCCCCACAGGTGAGCGCCCAGGGGGCAATGAGCCCCATCACCAGCTGCTGGACATGGCCCCCCGAAAGGGCTCTTCTGGCCCAGCTTTGAGATCTCTTTTGATGGAGGAGGAGAGGGCTGTGATCCACCCATGCAAAGGGGAGAGGGCTTGGGGCAGCCCGGTGCTGCCTGGGACATTCTGGGACACCTCGTGTCAGCTCAGCCCTCTCTGAGGAGAGTGATGCTCATCCCTGCGAGCACCCAGTGTTGGCTTAACTCCCTTTCTTCCAGGTGGGTCTGACACCCTCGTGGACGCCTCCATGAACACAACACCGACCTCGGTGCTGGCCCTGTCGCAAGCGGAGGAGCGCTCTAGCTGGTCGGGCAGCCAGCAGACTGTGGTGGAGAAAGAGACGGATGCCAGCCTCCCTGCACGGGGACCCTACCTCCGCCCTGCTGCCTGGCAGCAGCCGCAGGGAACCCCAAGGCAAGCAAATACACCAGCCCCGCGCAGCGCCGAGGTCCGGCACCTGGGCGTGGAGCCGCTGGTGCGGGCATCACGGGCTAATCTGGTGGGCACGAGCTGGGGGTCAGAGGATAGCCTTTCGGTGGCCAGCGACCCATATGGCAGCGCCTTCAGCCTGTACCGAGGACGGGCGCTCTCACTCCACGTGTAAGTAGCTGGGAGAAGCACACGGAGGGGACATTGTGCTGGGGCCATCTCCTTTCAACCCCCGCAGTCATCTCCTCCCCTCCGCTTGGGCTTCCTTTTCCTTCACCATGCCCGGATGAGGAATGGGGGCTCTGAGCAACAGTCAGCCTGTTCCTGGTGAGGAGGTGGGAATAACCTGGGCTGGGGATAACAAGGCCCTTGTGTGTGGCAAGGGATGTGGAGAGGGGTCACTTTCTGCTGTGGACAGGTTGGGCCTTGGGTGTAACCCTTGTGCTGTTGCATGAGCTGCAGCGTTCCACCCACAGGCTGTGCCATGCGTGTTCCCCTGTCCTGCCCAGCTGTGGGGGCTTTGTGCAGCCCAGGGCAAGGGAACCCAGCTCTGTCACCCACAGTCCCTACTGCACAAGAGTGGCAGCAGGGGCCAGGGACATACTGCCTTCCCAGGACCTACTCAGAGCAGAGTGTGCTCAGAGCCCCTGTCCCTTCACGTTACCGTTGGCCCTCATCCCAGCAGGCCTGCTCCTTTGACCTCCATCCTGTTCCTTTTTTTTTTTTAAATTTGAGGCTGCTTGTTCCACCAGAACCTCATCTCCACCTTATGATTTCTGCACCACCATCGCTAAGAACCCTGGGGGCAGTGGAGTGGGGACACACACTCACAGCAGCATGTGTGCAAAGGGGCTTGTATCTTCAGGGACCCCTTCTACCTTGTGGGAGAGCTGGCCTGTGCTGCACTGCCCCAGCACTCCAGATCACCCCAGCAAACTAGGGCAGCCCTTGTTTGCATGGTGGCCCTGGGGAGGGAACTTACAGAGTATCCCAGCATCATCCCACTGTCCCACATGGGTACCCCTGGGCAAGGGGACACTGCTGTGTCACAGCAGCCCATAACTGTCACCCAACCCAGCCAGCTCCCAGTGGTCTTTGGGTGGCTGGATTCAATCACTTCAATGCTCCCTGATTCTGGGGCTGCTCTGGCCCCCTGTCCCCCTTGCCGTGTCCCATTGGGCACTGTGATGCAGGCTGGAAACAGGGATGCAGTCAGGCAGTGAGAGCGGGCTCTGAGCTACACTCTATCTCTCCACTTGCAGCAGCATCCCCCAGGGGGGTTACCGGAGAGATGACCCCCACAGCGGCCCTGTCTCTCCAAAACCTGGCACTGAAGCCCCAAGGTCCCCTGCTGCCCTACCGCTGACTGCTAAGCCACCCATCATCCGCTCACCATCTCCCCGTGCTGGCCCATGCCTGCCGCTGCCTGCTGGTGCAGCATCCCAGTCTGCCACCCGTGGCCCTGGCGTCCCCTCCTTCACACCCGTGACCCCCCACAAGAAGTCCTCAATGCCAGCTGAGTACCAGGACACCGTCACCGAGGAATACGAGGAGAAGATTAAGAAGCCCAAGTCCTCAGGGTACTCGCAGGGCAGTACGCAAGACTCCCGTCCCCAAACACCCATGAGTGAAGCCTCTGGACGCATCTCTGTCCGGGCATCCCCCAAGCTGGTGCGTGCCGGGTCCAGGATCTTCGAGAGGCTGCAGTACTTTGAGGAGCGGTGGAGGAGCCTGGAGCAGGACAGCCCCTTCCCTACACACCCTGGCCTACCCTTGCGCAAGACACGCTCCTTTGACCAGCCAGGCTCGCGCCGTGCCAGCACGCTGGGCGGCTCGCGGGAGGACGTGCGGGACCAGTGGGAGCCGGGCAGCACGGCGGCCTGCAGGCGGTTGGCCTTCCGGCAGAAAGCCGCATCCTTCGACGAGCGGGGCAAGTTCGCCGGCCGTGTCTACGCCATTGAGCACAAGTTTGCAGAGGAGCTGACCCGCATCAAGCGGACGGTCTCCAAGCAGCAGCTGCGGCGCTCCCAGGAGCTGTGCAAATCTGGCCTGCCCCCAACCCCCTCGCCCCCGGCAGCTGCTGAACCTGCTGCCGCCCGTGCCCCCCGCACGCCCTCCTCACAGGCTGCTGGTGGGCGCAAGGTGCTGCCGACAAAGACCCTCCCTCCAGTGGAGAGCACGCACGTCATCCAGCACCTGGCACTTTCTAGCGTGGCACTGGTGGGACCTGATGGGGAGCCAGAGTCAGGGGGGCAGCGTGGCCGGAAAGCCCCAGCATGGGGTGGTGTGGTGGCCAGTAAGCCCACTGAGGTGGATGATGCAGGCACCAGGAAGGTTCTGCATCAAGAAGGCACTGGGGAAGTGAAGAAGAAGGAACAGTGGCCATTGGCCCAAGCCACCCCACAGGGACGGGCTACCCTTTCACAGGCAGGTCCTGCTGAAGGTAGCCCATGCCCAGACGGGGGTCCTGCTGGTGGAGCCCGTGCCCCTGGGGCAGTGAGCGAAGCCCTGGCTGCTCGGCTGGCTGTACCCCATGGGCTGTACCGGAGGCCAGAGGCACCCGTGGAAGTGCGGTTCCTGCCCTGGGCAAAGCCAGGTATGGAGCAGGAGGCTCGCCTGGAGAGGAGCTGGATGGGGCAGCACGGCACGGGCAGGGAGGTGGAAAGAAGACAGACGAAAGTGTCAGAGAAGAAAGAGAGTGGCCGGATGGTTCAAGAAAGTAGGAGCATGCGGAGCAAGGGGAAGGGACGCCGAGCCAGACCCACCTCTCCAGAGCTAGGTAAGGGCATGGCTTTCTGCTCTCATGCGGGCTCGGTCAGGCCAGATCTTGAATGGGATGGGGAACCTCCAGCAGACCCCAGGAGGTGTAGGGAGCCCAGGCTGTGCAAGAGAGTACAGGGGTGGGTCTGGGCGACATGGCTCTGGAGGCCGGGGATGTTTGCACCAAGTGGTGTCATGCATATTAGTTTGCTGGGTCCTGAGATCATGATGCTTGCTAACTTCTCCATACCTTCTGCCTGCGCTGGAAAGATCATAGAATCATAGAATGTTTAGGGCCGGAAGGGACCTCCAAAGGTCATCTAGTCCAGCCCCCCTGCAGTGAGCAGGGA
>JAOEGS010023975.1:0-56842 GCA_025447755.1 Corythornis vintsioides
GATCATCTAGTCCGACCCCCCTGCCCGAGCAGGATCACCTAGACCAAGTCACCCAGGAACAGATCCAGGTGGGTCTTGAATGTCTCCAGAGCATGAGACTCCACAACCTCCCTGGGGAGCCCGTTCCAGATCACTTCATGTCACCTACATCTCCTCTGTGAAGGATCATTATGAAGCAAGTGTTAGGACAGTGTCATTTTTCCTGAGTGGTGCTAAAATATCTTTGCAGTTAAGGGGAAAGATATGACTCCCCAGGCTTAAAATCATAGGTTCATTCAGGTTGAAAAGATCTTAGGAGGTCTGTAGTCCAGAATAGGTCAATGCTGAATTCAAATTTCTTCTGGACTTTATTTTTTCCTACATCTTTATGAATGTCAATTTGTAACTTCTGAAAAAAAAAAATCATCCTTCCTTTTTTCTTTGCCACAGAGCACTGGGTACAGGTGAATGTAAAACCTCAGGGATGTTAACTGGATCAGTTAATTTTATTGTCATAAATTAGTTGATCTGGAGGTGCTGAAAACTTCAAGTAGCATAGATATTTGAAAGGCTAGCTTGAACATTATACACACTTGCATATTATTCTGTGAATAACTCCAAATAAATAACACTAAAATATTATGTTCCTGATTTCTCTTTGTCATAGTTTAAGTTTTGTTATTGTTTGGTAAAATTAATATTACTAATATGAGACTGCACATCATTTAAGTTAATTTTTTTTCAGACTTTTACTAAATGCTGGTGCTAATAATCTGAGATTTATTTATATTATTCTTATTTAAAATAATTAGTATTTTGCATTAACCTTATAAAGGACAGATATTTAAAGTAAACTTAGGAAAGCAAAATAAAATCACAAATGACATTTAGTGGGAAAACCATGAAAGGGAATTGTCTTTAATTAGTTCACAGCTGGAGATTTGTTCATACTGCTTATTTTAGTTAAGTCTTTCATTGGGGAGAAAAGAACTATTTAACTTCTAGGATCCTTGGAGGGCAGAGGGCCTTGAAATATTTACCACATATATCTCTGAGGCATTCCTTCCAAAATAGTCTTTCCTTTTTTATGTAGCCACACTATACTATTAACTAAGAGACATAAATTATGTTTAACTACAAAGGTTACTATTTGTGTTGAAAATTAGTTGGATTATTTTCAGAATAGTGCTGCAGGAGAGATCTCCCTGATGTTGCTCTGAGAAGCAAAGGTTTTCCAGCACTGGAACCTGTACTCTTGTCTTAGCGGAGTTTTGGAGTATTTGCTTCTAGCTCAGCAAATTCTAAGAAAGCCATCCTTACAATCAGCTATTAATGCTGCATTTCATATCTAAGAAATTAAATGTCTCTGTATCTTACCAGGTAAAGATCCTTTGTTCCAAAACTGTGAGAGATTCTGCTCTGTGTTGTATCAGCTCAAGACCTCATCCAAAAGGCCAAACACTCATTTCCAGGTAGCTGTCTTGCTACATCTAAGCATGAGATAGTGAGAAGCTCAGAAGCTGTAAGCAGTGGTTCTTTTTTTCCTATAGTTAGGAAAGGAGTTCCTGTTGCTTTGCTTTTGATCTGCCCTTGAATTTACTTGTATAATAATGGGAGATTTATCAGAAATGTTTCTTTTTCTCTGCTAACAAATTTATGAGAATGTGGTAAGTCTGGTTTACATGAGTTAAAGTTCTGAAGAATAATAGAATTTGGGAAGTAACACATTATTAGTAGTCTTGTTTAGTCAGAAACTGGTAAGTGTGGTATGTGCTTCTTTGGATCAATATTTATATGCCATAGGATCCAAGAGTTAGGTAATTCACAGAAGTTTCTTCAGTTGTGTACCTCTTCCTAAATATTTTCATCAGACTGCTGACTGCTATGATGTGAAGTTGAAAAACCATTTTTTCCACTCCTTTTTGCTAAATTAAATCTTGATCACATTTTACAATGGAGCATATATGCAATTGCAAATATTTACTACTGAGAATTTTTTTCTGTTTTCCTTCCCTAAAACTATCCAAGTTCAAAACAAGTCATCAGGATAGAACTTGCTCTAATCCTGCTTCATTGACAGATGACTCTCAGTGCTGATTAGGCTATTGAAAGTGTGTAAATCCTGATTTTTAGTCCAACATGACAATAACATGGATTTTAAAGTCACTTTAACTTAGCTTACTATCTTATCTGCTCATTCCTTGCTTAATATTTGTTTATTATTCTTTTGAAAACATAAAAAAATCTCCAAATGCTTCTTCATTCAGAGAAGACCATCATGGATCATTTTCATGTTTTCAGTGATGATCTTATCGATTCTACAAGAGTAGGAAATATTTATAGTAAAAAAAAATATATATCTTGCACTTACAGTCCTATATATGAAGTTCAAACTATATTAACAAGAATTGTATTGATCTTTAGGTTTCCCTTTGTTGCAACCAATTTTGATACTACTTTTTTTGTTGTTACAAATGTCGAAACTCCGTATACATATGGAGGAGAGGTTTAATACTAATATTCTGTCTTGATGGCAGCAGTAAAAACTGGGAGGCTATGGCTCATTGTTTGGTGACAAAATTGATGACTATTATTATCCATCTTTCTCTTCACCTTTCTTTGCATCTACATCTTGAGAACTGTGAACTGAAAATTAAACTTAAAAATTAGATACTGCACAGAAATGTGAAATAATACTTTCTACCAACTTCTGAGTTGTAATTTTATTAGACATTTCATTTGATTTCTCCTTTTAAATATCAAAAGGATACTTGAGTGTGGGGAGAAAAACAGCACCTCTAGTTATTGTGATGTGATAGATGAGATTTCAACAATCTAAGTTATTGATACCACTAGTTTTGTAGATAAACAGAAGTCCATGGTGTCAATAACCATAGGGACTAACAAGGGATGATAAATCTTTTATAGTAATGTGAAAATCTTTTTGTTTCTTCTAATCTGTACACTGTTATATAATAGATAATTTGTAATATAAGTGGCACCACTTCAGATAAGAAAAACATGTTTAGTTAAGGATGCTGTTGATTCTTTTATGTGTAAAAGTTGTGTTCTTTTTCTTCTTGTAATGCTGTGATGTCTTCTAAGTTGTACTGAATCCATCAATATCAAATATATTGAATTATCAGTTTTCTATTAACCTATGGAGAATTTGAGCTTTGATATAATTCTTGCTAGAGATTCTTTTCACCTCCTGTACACCATCCTTTCATTAATTTTGTTTTGTTGTGGGTTTTGTTAACTTATTTATGGTAAGATTTGAATGCTCTATGTGAAATGATGGAGATAGTAACAGAAATAAGAAAGAAAAATACAAAACAAAACCCAAAACAACAGTGAAAAAAATACAGACAATGCAAAAAAAAATTCATTTTATGTTCTTTAATAATTAGATTGCATGCATTTGACGGGTTAGCACAGGCGGTAGATGGTACTTCATTTACAAATTCTGAGCAATAGGTTGTTTACCCTAAATTAGGTGGGATTTGGTCATGTGTGGGGATAATTCTAGTCCCTAGGAATGGGAGAAAAGTTCAGTTCATCACTTTTTATCAAGAGTCTCGAGAGTTCTTTGTAAGCAAATAATTATACTGCTGTTCTTTGCTGTCTTTAAAAGTTTATTCTTTTCTATGAATTATAGAAACATTATAAAGAGTCTAAATTTATGTATTATAAGTTAACCATTATGAATACTTAGCTTTTGTGAGAATATTCTTTTGTCCACTCTTTAAAATATCAATAAATCATATCTAGGCCACATGTGGGAAATTGCTAGAGAATCTGCAAACCCAAGACACTGTTTTATGGCAGATACCTGTATAAATAAGATGAACAGATCCTGCTTGTTCAGGTGCTTCAAGTAGCATCTATATCTGTCCAACTGTGCAGTCCATGGACACTGTCTCAACTTACCATCAGTCCTCTCCCCAGTTATTCGACTTCTCAGAGCAGGTATGAACCCCTCTCTTCCATAAGATTTAAGCAGCACAGAGAGTAGTATTTTAGAGTAGAGCCCAGAACAAAGTGTCAGGACAAATTTCCTCTTTCTCTGATACTGTTTTTCTTTAGCCTGTTGCAAATAATTTTGGTGTACATATTGCTCTTAAAATTACCAGAGTGTTAAGAAGGTGCCATATAAATTGAGCATGTCTGATACCATATTCATTTTTCTGTCATTTTAGTTATCTTGATAGATTGTAGTGTACTACCGGGGACAGGAAAATTACTTTGTGTTAATACAGTATTTTTATACTTGTTTCTCAGGCTGTACAATTTTTGAAGTCTTGTAATAAAGGAGGTTTTGATTTACAAACAATAGACTAGGAAACAACAAATATTGAAAGTATGTTAAAAAAAGCTTTTCCTTAAGCACTTTAGTTGCTAAATGTCAGTCAAAATTAGGCTGCTTAACAAAAAAAAAAAAAACCCAAACCAAAACAACAAACCAAAACAACCTAAAACTTAAACATAATTTTACTTTTTCACTAGTGCAAAAGAATATGTACAAAAGAGAAGCAAGCAAAGGAAATAAAATGAAATACATATATGATATGTACATCATATGATCTCCAGTTGTGCTAGAGGAAGATGGAACAAAGATTACCCAATCTACCTTTTAGGGTTCATTTGTGCATAATCAGAGACATGTAAATAAAGAACCTTAATCAAACAGGTTGATTTGCTAGAATCTTTCTCTGACAGGCTTCATTGAGCTTGAGTGTGGTTGAAAATCTTGTAGGAAGAGACACTGCGATAGTCAACTTCTGTGGGAAGGATGCCCGGTGTTTTCTAGTGGGCTCCACACAGCTACTGTGCATTTAGAAGCCTCTGTGTCTGCACTGCAAGACCTCGGAACCCCTGATAACCCCTGGCAAATGCTGTTAAGTGATGAGCAGGGAATGGGAAGCAGCATCATAAGGGGCAGATTCACAAAATGCAGCCTCATGAGCTTTATAGAGGAGCAAATCCTGAGGACTCAGCATGTAGACAAGGTCAGATCGGAAACAGAAGCTTGTGAATGTGTCACACAATGAGAGGTGGAACAGAAATCAGGAGGGATCTTTTGAATGTTGCATTTTAAATGGCAAAAAAAAACCTCTATAGGGAAGCACACGTGACCAAGATAAAAGGTTAAGATGATTTCACTTGCCAGAAGGGGTCAGGGAAATAGAGACTTCTATTGCACATAGAATCCAGTATAAATATTCAGGAACACTGTTTTGCTTTATTTGTTCAGAGAAATAAATATTATTTTTATATTATCTGTATGAAATTTTTAGTTCTACTACAATTTTCAAATATGATATAACTATGAAGTACTTTGTTTTACTCCTAGAATATTATTTCAAAAGATAAATAGAAAAAATAATCACCTTTGCAAATAATGCTTTTCTAATTTACACATGAACTAAACAGACTATAAACCTGTCATTGCATTAAGAGCTAAACAAATTTTGTGTAGATATACCTGAAATATCTAGAATGATGAACACAGTACTAAGGTCAGATTGCTTAAACACCAAGTCTAGTTTTGATTGTTCTTTTGAATCAAAATCCAAATCCTAATACATTATTAATGTTCATCAAGCCAGTTAATTATGCTGTTGGATTTCAACAATATTGTGTATCCATATTAAAAAAAAAAAAAAAAAAACAAAAAAACAAAACAGAAGAAAATAAAATTCTCTCTTTTTTGCAGTGAATATGTTATTATATAAAAATTTTTGTAATGGGACCTTATCCAAATTGTCGTCTTAACAGATGGGATCTTGTTGGGGTTCCACATATTTAGTTATTTAGGACTTTAGTAAACAGTGATTTTATCCAGGCTGTGATTGGAACAGATGTGATCTTATCAGGGTTCCACTTTTTTTCAGGAGCATAAAATTGCCATGATTTGCTGTACAGTGCTATAGTTTACTTTTTGTGCTTTTAGAATCAGAGTCCTTTTTAGCCAGAATTTGCCCTTGGGTCCTAAAAACATCATAATAGGGAGTTAATGTTTTATTCTCTATTAATCCCATTAAATCCTTTTAATATTAGAGCATGTGTTGCTTTATAGCATTAACTAGTGTCTTGCACTCAACAGTATTTTCACAGTTTATGACACTGCTTAGGGCATTAACAAACAGCTGTTTGAATTAAATGAGCAGTTAAGGACCCTGTTCATTAACTCAAAAGTTTCATGTATTTTTAATTCCTTAAATCTAATGGTATTATCACCCTCCAAGAAATCTATCTTTGATTATAATTTGCTGTGACCAGTATCAGTTTGGGTGAGATGAGAGAGTTTATTTTTTGACTATAAACTCTTTCAGTGGTGAACATCTCCAGTGAATCTGAACTGTCTTCTAACAGTTTTAATCTTTTGGGATATAAAACTTTTAAAGTTGTTTACAGCAGTTGTGTTAAGATTTCTTCCAATTTTGTTTACTGATGACTTCATTTAGCTAATGTAAAGAGGCAGTTGGAACAGAATTATTTGCATTTGAAATGGTGCTATCAGAGGTTTCTGACTGACTCATTTGAAAAAAAAAGAAAGAAAAAGAAAATTGTATTTGGACAGTGACAGAGTCTCTAATGGAGTCCTACGTATCAAGTGTACACAGGCATTTCACACATTACACAAGAAGTGGATTTGTAAGTCTTGAAGTATAAGTGGTTTAAATTTTCATTTTAACATGGATTCTGTGAGGTCTTTCTTAGGAGACAACAGATATGTTCTGAACTTAGAAAAATTTGTCGTTGTATAGCTTCAATTTGGAAAAAAAAATCCTTTTTAATAAATTCATTTGTGTGTGCATATGCATATACATATTCAAGACTAATATTGCTTTAATATATGTTTATAGTGTATTTTAGAATTATGTACTTAAGCTCATATTCTACACATTCTGTAGGATTACTCATGTCCATTAATCTAAACATGTACCCAGTTGTCTGTGGGACTTGATGCAGTTTGTCAAACTTTTTATACTCCTTTGATTCCTGATTGTTTAACTTCACAAAACCATAAATTCCTAGTCAAGTCTTCACTGAAAACAGGCAGCACATCACACTCATTTTTAATGTTATTGTAGTGTTTACTTAGCCCTCAGCTCAGAGACCACATTTAATACATTGTCATTTTGAAGCATAAGGCTTTCTAACAAAAAAAAAAATAGTGGTGGTGTTTAGTTTAGTTTAGTATTTATTTAGATCCAAGGGTATTTAGATGCTTTCATTCACACTGGAGCAAAAGATTGAGACCCCGGTGAGACACAGTATCAGGTTGCCCTGGGAAGTTGTGGGTTCCCCATCACTGGAGGTGTTCAAGGTCAGGTTGGATGGGGCTTTAAGCCTGCTTTAGTAGTAAGTCTAGGCCTTGCTACATGTCAGTATGACACAGATTCCTTGAGTAACAGCTCTCTAAACAAATACGTAATTTTGCTGCCAATGATTTGCTTGTATTTTAAAACCTTACTCTTTCAAAGTAAATCACAAATCTACATCACTCTATTCCCTTTCTGTAAGGACACAGTTCCTGTTCTCAGTCATATCTCACTAAAATCTGTTTAAACCTTTTGTATTTAGATATTCCAGAATGTATTTTGAAGGCAGGGTGGTTCTTCATACTGTTAGTTATAACTATTGCTTCTGGGAATTCATCTTACCTGTGCACTGCACTACTCTGTTGATTTGGCATCTTCTGCTGGTGCTTATCTTGGGATAGCAATTCTGCACTCATCGTCTGCTTCATCAGATCTCCTGGGGATTATACAGCATGCTATTCCCCACAAAATGGGTGCACGATGAGGAAAATAGTTTCTGCTTACCACTAATTATTAGAGTTTTAATTATTGGAGTATTGGCTCTGCAGATGTACACATCTTATGTTTTTTTTTTTTTCTTTTTCATCTAGATTCTGCTGATTGTGGGAAGGCTGTCCGGGCTATTTAGCCCATTTGTGTCTATGTGCTGTGCTCACTGGGTTGTAACCAGTGAGGGGATATGTGTCCTAAGCTCATTCTTTGAGGAACAAGAGACAAAAATCTTAGAGCTGTAGGTCTGTAGAGCAGCAGTTAGGAGACACAATTATTGCTTTACCCAACTAGTCTAAATATCAAGAGATGTGGTTCCTGTCAGTGTTGGAGCAACTCAAACTGGCACCTGTAGGCTTTCTGTTTCCTGAACAGTTTATTAGTAACAAAGCCCCTTTGTATATTGCACATTAAAACCAAAAGAGTTCACAATAACACTTATAGTGATGCTGACTAGAATCTTATCCAAGAAACAGAGAATTTGAATAAGATGAACAACAGCATTCATTTGTAAACTATCAGACTCAAAGTGACGTAAGCTGAGTCTTATTTATGAATAAAAGTGTTGTTCACAATTAGTTGATTCAAAAGTATTATTTTTTTAGACCTTGTAATTTTTGTTGGTTGCTAGAATTTTAAATAAGCAAAATGAAAACAGAAAAGATAGAGAATATAAAAAAAAGAACTGAAAAGCTGTAAGAGTGAATGAATAGGACTGTATGCTTCTGAAAAAAGGGAAAACATTGCAGAGAATGTTTTGAGTGGTACCTACAATATTCTAGAGATGATCTGATTTTATTGTTCTGCTGTTACTAGTGCAAATAGAGGCTTGCTAGATAGCCTGGGCAATATATTTTAACTCAATGTTTTATCTGAATATTGAGTAATCCTTCCTTTCCCCCAAAATAGGAGGAAATCAAGAGAGTGTGTGTAAAAATTCTTCCTAGCCTGTTTAGAGGACATGCTGTGCTGGACAGTAGGGTTCAGCAGCTGCCATTGTGCTGTCATTAGCCAGACATTTGTTATCAATGAAATGCTGCAGAACTATTGTTCCAAGGCTGTTGCTGTAAAATCATAGTGCATTGTAGTTTGTTGGAGGTTAGTAGCACTTGTTAATTTGATCAAGGCTGAAGTTTACGGAGGATAAAGTAAACAATGCAAACTGCAGACACCATCAGTTTCCTATGGGCAGTGAAGTGTAGTTTGTTCCATTTACACTTCACAACAACATCTGATGGGCTTTGTCAGTGCTGCACAGAGTAATTAAACCTGAAATCAATAGCAGGCATTTGTCATGTTTACAGCCGCTCTTTCTGCTGGGTTAAACTCATCAGTTTAGTGCCGTTCTGTTTTACTGCAGAGACACGCTCCATTATTTCTTCAGGTACAGTTGAGATATTCAGTTACATGCCCAATAGTTTGAATACGACAGTAAGATTAAAAGGGGCAGGCAAATGGACAGTTTTTGGTAATTTATTCACTGATTTCTTTAAACGGTGTTGGATTTCCATTTTCTTCCACCTACCCTTTATGGAACCCTTTATACCTTGGGATAATATCTTCCCATTGTCCAATGATGGCAGTGAAGGCAGCACTAAAACTGTAAGTTGACTTAGTGTATAACTTTACTCTAATCACAGGACACTGCACTGAACTAGTAAAATTAAGCTAGTGTACTGGTTTCATGAGAGCAGTTCCAAGCCTTGGTTACATAATGAAATTCTTGGTAGTTCCTTTGGAATAAAATGGACTTCACTGTTTTTGTGCAGTTTATTTCAGCTATTTGTATCTATGCTTCTTCAGTTTCCTTGGAAATACTTACTTTCATTTCCCTCAAGTTTCTGAATTATAGGACAGATCATCCTGAATTTTATGGCAAGAGACGTAATCAGTTTAGTGGTAATCTAGTTAGCCTTTGGACATGAAAACTTTGAAGAAACTGAAAGACTACATATTTACTATGTAGAAATACTATATAATTTTAATGTGAGTTCTAGCAGTGCATTTTAGAAACAGTCCCTGTCTAATGGTACTTGCTAACCTTATTTTTGCTCTTTAGACAGCTCTGACTTACTGTTATATTTATGCATATGTAAGGCCTTTGTTGGGATGTTAATAGTAAGAGTGAAGTTTGACAGATTGGATGTGCCATTAATCTTATGCTGGAGCAGTGATCCTATATTGCTGATGGCTCAAATGCTTGTAAACTGCATTAAAGAGTGCTAGAGGTTTGTGGGTTTTTTTCTAAATCTTTTTCCTGCATATATGCAGTTTCAAATTCTAATGCTTACATTTCAGTTTGATTAAATATTTATTAGCTGATTTGTCCAGAGCACCAGGAAAGTTTCCTTCTAAAGATTTGTTAGAAGCAATATTTAGATCGGTGGCAAGCAATTATTTCAATTAGAATGATCTTAACTATATAACACTTTCATCTCAAATGATTTCCAAATGCTTTACAAACTGTCACAATTTATACACAGCTTGCTTTATCTGCTGCTGAAGTGCAGCCACCCCGGGTGAAACATAGCAACCATTCACCACTGCAAAGCAGCTTGGGACTGGAAATTAAGGATCTCTCTGTATTTGTAATTGCAGTGGGAAATTAGGTAGGCTGAATGTAATTACCTGAGCTGGAATTTGGCCAGGAGACTGAAGTTAACATACCTACTCTTATGAAGAGTTTCCTGGGATTGCTAATGACCAATTTGGGTAGGACCTTCCATTTATATCTCATCCAATAGAAAGCTCCTACAGGAATACAATGCCCCAAACACCTCTCAGTGCACAGCTATTGCACTGGGATGAAGAAATGTACAGTGTTGGCATGTCATCATGTGTCAGTATAATACATGCAGTTATGAAGCTCAGAAAATATGTTATTCAGTTGACATTTATATTTTTTCTTTCTTTAAGTGTGCTGGGTGAGTGGGGTTAGCTGAGCACCATAAGTGAAGAGATGAATAATGCAAAAATGATGGAACATTTGTGTATCTAGAAGGTCTTCTGTGGGAAAGACATGATATTTCTTATACTTTTGGCTGAGGGCTAGAACAGATTAGGTTTACTTAATTGTCCTCATTGAATTTCTTTTTATTATCAGTGTAGAATGAGAAGCTTTATATTAAAACTGTTTTGTATAGTGTGTTTCAGTTTATGTAATAGGCGCCTATAGAGGCTAACTGATCTAAATTGGTAACTGGCATAATTATGTGTGGCAAATCATTCTGATGAGGTATGAACTAAAAAAAGTGAAAACAATATTCTGCTTATCTTGAATTAGCTATTTCAGTTATCTGTACTATAAATATTTAGCTCTAAATCTATCAGAACAAGTTCACAGAATAGATTCACAGGTCTTAGTTTGCTAATATGTGAGACCTCTCCCAAAAGGAAGAAATTATGTAATGCAAAATATTTCATGTTGGACCTGCTCACAAGTGGAAGGAAATACTGCATTCCCTTGGGTCTACTCTAAAATTCCCTGTGGATTGATTGCTTGGATGTAGCTTCTTCACTGTGATTCATATCAGTATGTATCCTCTATCACTCTAGTGCACTGGACAGTCACATAAGATCTGCAGGTTATATTTTAAACTGTACATAATGTGAAAAAAAAAAAAATTGGATTGTGGTCTGGTTCCTATTTAACAGATGGAATGGAAAATAATACTTGTTGCAGTATTTATTATTATTACTTTAATGCAGTAAAACTGCATTAAAAATGTTGCGGCTACAGGCTTGCAGTCTGACCTTGGTGCTAAGGAAGGATATGGAGCAGTTCATCTGGAGTGCCATTGTGCAGGCCCAGTCAGAAAGGGTTTATGAAAGGCAGGTCCTGCTTGACTAACCTGATGTCCTATGACAAGGTGGCCCACTAATTGGATGAGGGAAAGGCTGTGGATATTGTCCATGATGAATGGGTATCCTCATTTTTAGTATAAGCACCACAGAACATGCGAGTAAAATCTTCTCCCCCTGACATGTAGAAAAAGTTCTTCCCAAATCATCAAAGTCCAGCTCCTGCTGAAGTGGAGTCGTGTGTGACTGTTCCCTGATAAGGAGTGAGGGGGTAAACACTTCACACCTTTGTGACTCATCCACCTCAGATTATGTTCTTCCCAGATAGGAGGTAGCCCTCCTACACTTTTTCTTGCTTCCTGAATTCCACTTTGGTCAGAGTCACTATTTCTATTTACTTTTCCACATATCATACCTGTAAACTGAAAGTGGGTTTTTTTTCCACGTTAACATCTAGGGAATGCCTTGCTTTTGTACCAGGAAAACCAAATTCTTAAGATGGTGTGTAAAATGGTCCATATTAATTGCTGATGTGCACATTGCTTTCTCTGCATGAATACATAAGCTGAATATGAAATATACCAAGGTGTCTTGTGAAACCACTCAAATACAGCCTTTTGCTGTCACTGGAATGTGCCCATCAGAGCTGAAGCTGTATCAGTGGCTTTGGTACAAAATGCCTTCGTTCTTAATGTCTCCTGAAGCTTTATCTATATTCTTATCAACCACTGCAGTCACACTGAGGAAGACTCAAAGCTAATGCAGCATGTGATAGAGTGATTCTATTTGCTTCAAGAACTCAGCAACTGCTCCTGTGATGATTGTGGATATGGGAACTTACTGCTTGGAGCATTCACATTATGAATGCCTACATCACTCAAAGATAGAAAACGGTACCACTTGCTGATCACTGAAGTTCTTCAGGTTTTGTAATCCACATATAAATTATTCTCATCCTTATATCACTCCTACCACTCCTTTCCTATCCTTGAACACTTTTTTATTTTTTTTTATTAGTAGTAGTTTTTGGGTTAGGATTCTGTAGTAGAGAAGGAAATGTCATTGTGTGTAGCAACCTCTAGTTTGCCCATTTATGAGTTGACCATGTCCTTGTGATATTTGAGAGAGAAGTCTGGTTGTGACAGGGCATACACAGACAAGGGCAAAAGTACACTTAGAAGGTACGTTTCTAAAAGCTTTATTTGCTGGTAGTTGCCTTTTTGTTTTGGTTCCAAGATTATTTCTAGAACATGCTGGATTGCTTTGAGGTTGACAGTCATAAAATTCAATTTTGGCTTATGCAAAACACAAGAATATAGTTTCTTACTGGCCATGTCTGTGATATGAGTTGTGTTAACTACATTTGAAGCTACAAGAATCAGAAAATTAGACTGGGTTACTGTTTTTATGTAGAACAAGTACATCTACTGTACCATTACTGTAGAAAATGACAGTTCTGAAATGAATGAGCAGTTCTAAAAACCAAAACAACTGCAGAAAACAGGGACTTTGTTTTCAGAAAAAAAACCAGCTTGCTTTAGAATTACTTTTTTATCAGTCTTACATTTCAATTTAACCTGAAGTCCAATGACAGTTAGTTGGTACAGATTATGTATTATAGTAATGCTTTCTATAATATATTTTCAATTACATAGTATCTATAGAAACAATAATAAAATAATACAATAAATTTAAATACTTTCTGAACTGCTGTTTGGTAAAATATGTTTACTGATAAAAACACAGAAAGATTGTGTGTCTGTAAACATGTTACAGTAACTTCCTTAGGAGACAGGTTAAATACCTGTGCTTCCTGTTTTCTAAAGAAAATGTCAGATTTCACACCTCTCTTAAGTTTTAGGATTCTGTGAAATTCTAATGAGAAAAAATAGCTACACTAGGTTTAAAATACTTGCCATAGTTCTCCTTGTTACTGTAAAATGTAATTCTGATTTGAAAAGTCTATCTTCTATCATTGTGTAGGAAAGTATAGTTCCTTCATGAGCATTACTATTTTAATTTAAATGAGTGTTTAATAAAGAACCGCATAGACAACAACAGTATTGCAGTGACAGAGAGCTGAAATTGTTCATCTGTTTTACTTAGAATGCAGACCTGTTCTGCCTAACCGAACTTCTGGAATTCTATTATAGCAGTAATATATTCTGTATTTAATATTTAAAATCCTTAATATTTAAGATTACAGGATACTTCTTTGGGGTTATGTAGAAAGGTGGTGGAGTTGACACAAAGTAATTATTTTTAACACTGTCCGTTAAAAAGAAATATGTCCAGTTTTTCATTATATGTTTAGTTTTGTTTGAAGATTTTCTAACCTTCCTTTTTCAAAATCAGTTTTTTCTATTTGGAGTAGCAAGGAGTAGAGATGCATTCTCTACTCTTCCATATTTAAATAACCTGGAAGAAATAAGGTAAGAAGAGGAGCTGTTTTTTTCTGCTCCCTCTTATATTAAAGGTCAGTTTTTTCATTGGAAAATTTAAAAATAATCATTTAAAGAAGTTTATTAATTATAAATAGTTCACTAAATGATTTAAAAGGCAAAATTAAGGCTAATCTTCTTAATAATCTCAATAGTGCTTTTAAAAGCAACAAAATAAATAGGTCAACAGCTCTTCAACATCATTTATTAGATTTCAGAATTCCATGAGAAACAACTATTGGGATCAAACTATATAAATGTACAGAAGGTCCCAGGGGAATTCTATAAACAATAATCTAGAAACTGAAATTTAGCTATGGATGTTGGAATGGACATGGCTACAGAAAATGCGGTGGTAAAAAAAATTTCCAGCCAAGAGCACTGACTGGCTGTCAGTCAAGTGCATTATCACTATGGCAAAACTGATGGAAGCCAAATGGCTTGTCAGTGGACCAAAGTACACAACTGAGATTGGCCTAAATACACTTCTAAAAAATTTCATTTAGAACATTACCTCAGAACAAAATATTAATGTTGATTACCATCAAGAGGTTAGATAATGTTATCAATTTTGTCAAAGAACTATAAAAACTTCTGAATACAAAACCTGAGAGCTGATCCCTTTAACTGTATGGAAATTAAAATGAATTAAATTGCAAAGCCAAAATTTAATGCTAATACGTTTATGGTTGTCTACAGTGTTTGGCAAAATTAAATATATTCTGTAAAATCCAGCATATTTTCCACATTTCGTTTAATGAAACAACAAAAGTTGTTTAAATTTTCAATTAATCTAATAAAAAATTGGCACAATTAGCCCATGATTCTCTTTATTTGCATGTTCCTGTCACCTCAGAGGTCCTGTGGTCATATGGGAGGTTAGTGTAGGTAATGCATATTGTGTTGAATATGACTGTTTACTTTTTTAATACCTTTCTCAGTTTAATTTTTATAGTTGTACAATTGAAAGAACATTTGGTTTTGCATTAGCATCTCAATAAGGAGGTTTATTATTTATTTGCTTCATCTACTCTGCATAGTGCTATTAATGCAAAAATATTAGTCTTTGTAATGACAAAAGGAAAGTGTGTATCTAATGACCTTACTCTGAGTAATTAGCCTTTTCCCCTGGTGATGCAGAATTGTCCATCCCTACATAGATAAGAAAATGGAGAGCCTTCGTAATTCCTTAACTGGTCATAATGAAATAAATAAATAGAAATTCCCATGCAGTTTGATCTTTTCCAGAATAGCATTTCAATTGAAGTTCTCATAATATGCTCTAAAAATATCGACAGGTATATATAATCAAACTGTGATGATATAGAAGAAAAATTAATGATGCAATAATAGGAAAATAAGTTTGTGTTTAACAGTCTAAAACTGTATTATGCAGAAACCAATAATGAAATTGTAAACTCTTTTTTTTTTTTTTGTCTTTTCAGACAAAACATATAAAGTTAAGATATGGAGGAGGGTGTAGGATTGGAGAAGTTCTTAATTCTATGTAATTTCAAAATCTTTTTTATACTTTAACCTGAGTTTTGATACTGAATTGCATTCCCTTATATTTATAGATTCACTTCAAATAAGTAGCTTTTACTTTTCTGAATTTAAAACTTTATGTAAGGAAAAAGTATGCAACAGTGAACCCAGTGTTGAAGTTTTAGAGTATATAACACACTTCAAAGGAACATTTATATGTTCTTGTTTCCACATTATTTTAAATAAATACAAATGTTGGTTTTAAAGAAAATTTATTTCTCAAAGAATGTAAACATCTGTTGTGATGTGAGGCATTTTGCTACCAAATGCATCACTTTAAAGGACTTTTCTGGTATTTGAATGATTGATGTTTCCTCCATTAACATTCAGAACCAATGGATCTGATGAGATCCTCTTCAATCAATCCCTGATTTACTGACATTGTATGTCATAACAGTTGGTTCTAATTAACTTGTAATAAAATCTCTTAAAGTTACACTTCTCCACGGTTAACATCAAATCCAAGATGTTTGCTCTTCCTTTTTGTTTTCTAGTCTGTTGTCATTCACATTTTCTGCCACAGCGGTGTTATTTATTCCATTTATTTTTATCTTTGAACTTACACCTTCTGAAGCTGTATTCATGACACCACTGGTGTAGTCAGTGACCCCTACTACTCACAGGCATCATGCTTGCCCTTCCAGTTCAGAGCTTTGATACCATCTGTTTCCTTGTGACTGCCTTACATGACATAGACAAGTTGCTGCCAGCAAATCAGTACCGAGCCCTAACAAGATCATGGCACCAAATGTCATGAAGATCTGTCTTCATCAGATCATTTTCTTTATCTACATGCTGTCAGTCCTTCACTGTGCTTCCCAAGAGCTACTGAAGAGAATACCAAGACCTTGAGATTGAACTAATGGTTAACAGTTCTTCAACATCAGTTACTAGATCTCAGAATTCCATGAGAAACAACTATTGGGATCAAACTATATAAATGTACAGAAAGTCCCAGGGGAATTCCATAAACGCAAATCTAGAAACTGAAATTTAGCTATGGATGTTTGAATGGACATGACTCCAGAAAATGCAGAGGTAAAAAAAATTTCAAGCCAAGAGCAGTGACTGGCTGTCAGTCAAGTGCATTACCACTATGGCAAAACTGATGAAGCAAAATGGAGTATTGCTCACAAACATTTAATGCAAATCTGGTTTTATTCCTCATCTTAATTCTCTACTTGAGTCCTTACAAGAATTAGAATTTCCTTGGGTTTTTTTTTTTTTTTAGAACCATGGAAACTGCCATTTGAGTTCTGCGTTATCAGTGAAAGCTACTTGTAGTTATTGTACTTTAGTTTGCAGATAGGAAAAGTGCAACCTGTCAGAAAATATTTTACACCATACTCCAACTGAAAGAATAATTAATTAATTTGTTCCAAATGGTCTCTAGCAAATTACTAAAAAATGTGATATCTTGCTTCCCTCTGTCAGCTTGTGTATAAAGTTCAGTGTGCATTTTCTGAAATTCATCCCAGATATAATAAAGCAAGAATTCATGCCACAGATGTAAAAATATAGTGTTTTTCAGATAAGAATTAGTTTCAATAACTCCAGGCTATTTTTTTTTTTTCTTTGACTGTGGATACAGGGGAATTCCTGTTTCAGCTCAGATACCATCAAAATCTGTGTTAGATCACTACAAAATCTCAACAACATAAATCTTCTGACTCATGTTAGAGCTTGTTCAAGCAGGGCTCAGCTCCACAGCTCCACTGTGAACCTTAAAGTTACAGTTCTAGAGATTTACTGAGTAGCTGTGTGGTCTTTGGTGCATAAATTACCAACCATGGGATGCTGGTGGCAGTGTCAACAGAAGGTCCCAAATAAGGCAAGTGAATCAGTGATACCAGTTCAAATTATGTTGTAGCCACTGTAACTTGTAGAGCCCAAACTGTTTGCTAATATGCATTAATTGCATCAGTTCATCCTTGGGCACGGGTAAAAACCACAATCACCTTGTGATTGTTTTACAATGACTTTATTTTCCATAGCTGGGGAACTTCTTAGCTGTATTTCAGTGACTTTGTGGCACTTGATGTCACCATGCTCTTTATGCCTTGGGAAGGGGACCCATGTGATGTGTAACAGATGGTACTAGAAAAGTATTGCTAGACTCCTCTGGGGGAGCTTTGTGGAGTTGGAGGGGCAGATGCAAATGAATACAGTCATTTTAAGATATTTCTTATTTTGCTGCTCATATTATGAATAGGATGTTTTATGCCTTCAAAAGAAACAGTCATTCCTGCCTGGGGAAAACAATTTCATTCCTCCTTACATCAAGTTTAAATAGTAAAACAATTAATATAGATCCTTTAATAATTAGTTTATTGTGCTGATGCACCTGGTTGTCAAAATCAATTGTTCTTACCTTTCAAAGAAAACCCTGCTGTTGGAATGACTATTCAAAATGACAATTGACCCTGTAAACCACAGGGATTTATATCATGTTTATAGGTATATCATTATGTGGACAAAATCATTGATTCTAAGAGTTATCACTCCAATTCTTCACAAACTTCTTTCACACAGAGATGGAACCAGAAATTAATTCTTACATCACTTGAATCACAAGATGATTGGTATTTGTTTGTGTAAAAGGAAGAAAGCACAACATGAAAGCAAGTATCCCTTGCTTGGCTGTACCACCACAGCTAGGTTAGTGGTGATCTCTCTCTCTCTCTCTCTCTCTCTCTAAAAGGACTGAATTTAGTTATTACAAGAAATTCTGTATGGCCTGAGGTACTGGACTGATAATTCATCATTGTGTTGCATTACTTTGTATCTGCTTTCCTATTCCTTAGTTCAGCAACCATTGCACTTACAATTTGTTGATAGTTTTGAGAGCTTTTGGTGGTGTTATTTTTTTTCCTTACTTTCACATATTTTATTATTTCAGTAAGAATTTGTGCTATAGGGGACAGGAACTGTAGTTCAAATGTCTTTAGCAAACACCCAAGAAAGTGTTGCTGTTCCTGGAAGAGACACTTAGCTGCTGTGCTGAGTAAGAGAATGTAAAGAGAAAAATCAGATGTGCTGAATCAGAAATTTTCTCTAGCTTAGTATCCTACCTCTGATACTAGCTGTCCTGGTAGAGCATAACAACAGAGTAAGCACGTTGTAATACTTCTGCAGAATAATCACCTGACTTTCTGATTTCTTCAGTCCCAGAGTTGTTTTTATTATTTAAGAAAAAGGAGTAAAACCATTGTTAGTATGCTAACTGTCTTGGGAACTCAAAAAATTCAAGTAGCATCAAAGGATGACTAGGAACCTGGTCAGGCATGCTTCTATTTCCTTTGGATAGTTTTGTCTTTAAAAGGTGAGCTGCTAATTAAATTAGCCACTTGGGAACAGATTCAGAAAACATATGGATTCTTTTACATTATGCACTGTGACCCCAGAAGGACTTAGACTTTATTAGTTCACTAATGAAGTGGACTTTGGAGACTTAAACTTTGGAAACACAGGAGATATGAAGACAGGGTTTGAATTGTACCCAAGTTCCCCAGCCCTGCTGGGTTCTGGTCAAACTTGTAGATACAGTGTTTGTTGTTTCAGGAATGTTCCCAGTATGTATTTATGTTGCCCTTCCAAAGAGAGTTTGACTAGCACCAACAGAGTCTTTTGGGATTCACATATAAATAGTGGCTTGAACCTGGGAAAATTGATCTAGATTTTTTTATGCTCAAAAGCTGGTTTTTTTTCTGCCTCAGACATGCATCTTTTGACTTAACCAGTATTCAGAGGTAAACAGAATAACGTGTAATATTTTCTTCTCAAAACCAAAATGATCTTCTTTGGATTTTGGTGAGGCAAATACTAGGACAGGTGGTTGCTCTCCACCTCCTGTGGCAACATTTCCCTCCCAGTTTCAGCCTGTCAGGCCAGAGGGCTGCCCTTGCTCCTGCTGGACTGACAGGCTCTGGCCAGGGAGCAGACGGTGACATTTGCTCTGGCTGTTCTGCTAGCTCTGCTTTTCTGCAAGACTACACATGGTTCTCCACATGGGATTACACATAGTCCTCATGCATGACCTAGACTCTTAAGTAAAGTCTTCTACTTTAAAAGCTTGTAGAGAGCTTTAAAATTTTACCTTAGATTGGGGCAGCCACTTGTCACATGGATATTTGGGCTTAATTAGCTGGCCCAGGCTTCTACACACTCTGTAAGTGTAAATTCTCCCCCACCCCACTGTATAATGTGCCTATATTTCTAACAGACATATCTCCCAAATACAACAGGCAACAACATACATTGAGTAAGTTTCAGGCTTGCTCATGGGGCTTTTTTTTGTGCATCTACTGGGTAGCACTGTCAGCACTAGCCATGATGCTTTAAAAATTTATTTTAAAGATATGTATTTAAAATGGATTTGAAGAAATGTTTTGAAATGTAGAAATCAGCCATCCTATTTTATGGTTATGCAATAAGATATTCTGAAAGCCAAGTCTCTGAAATGTCAATATTCAACAAGCTCTATAAGTAAAAGTCTGTCTGGCCTCTCTTTCCCTTAAGGGCTTTTTAATAGAAAAAAATAAATAGAATTTCTTGTCAAAAGTCTATTTTAAAATAAGCTAAATCAGATTGTATCTTTGCAGCCTACGTAAAATGTATTAGAAAATTGTGACTGTTGCAAGATCATGCATTAGAATCAAAGAAAGTTTGGTGAAAATCAGATTTAAAGGAATAGAAACTTTTATTACCAAAGCATACATTCCAAAAAACTTTAGCTTCACCTGGTAACAAATGATGAGAGTCAAAGATTACACTCATCTTTAAAACCAAGTTAATAAAATATAAAACATTGAAATTAATAAGAAGTTACATGACTTTGCATTGTTTCAGTTTTACAAATAAATTGGAAAATGAGAGTTTGGAAAAGTAAAATGTGCGTGAATAATTTGATGTATTCTGTGGCAATTAAAACTAGATCATTTTCATGCAGAAGTTTCTTACGTATTAAAGCAGAAAAGGTGTTCTTTTGAGTAGTTTCTGCTGTAACTATTTACAACGTTATTTTTGTGCAAGTCATTTATTAATAACATTTACTGTAGTATAAATATATTCGGCAAAATCCTAACTGCTTGAAATTCATTTGCAGTTTTTCTATTTATTTCCTTGAGACCATAATCTTGTCATCTATATTTTGTAGATGTTCTAGTGAATGAGGGAAACTGTGGAAGTGACGTATGTTTTTATTTTTCAGAAAGGTATTTTGCTGTAAGTGTAATCAATTACTTTTCTCTTTAGGCTGCTCTGGAGCAAATCATTAAAGAAAATCTGTGTTTAGCTCAAGAATATCAAATCTTTCAGAGCTACTACTTAAACAGTAAAGACGACCTCTCAAAACTCTATGAAAATAGAATCAGGGTGGAAACTGCCATTAGAGATCATCAGCAGGTAAAGTGCTAATATCACTCATTCATTTATCTCATCTCTGGAATTCATTTGATTAATGAAGCTATTTAATAGAAGTAGAATACTTGCTAGTAATACCTATCACCTGAATTCTTATTTTCTTCTTGGTTATTTCACACTTTTCCTATTTTTGTTTGGTTGGTTTTGTTGTGTTTTGGGAATTATTTTTTTTAATAGTTCATGTAAGATGTTCAAAATTTATTATTAATGAACTTCACTTTTGCACCTGAAATGCATGCATTTACTTTTATATATAAATATATTATGCAGTAATTAAATTGTACCTTACCATTACATATAACTTCTCGATAAAACACTTTTTCTGCAAATGGTGGTTTCCAACATCTACAGTCACATTCTTTAAGCATTTAATTAGAAAACAGTCAAATGAAAATCGAAAAAAAAAGGTGCAATCTAGTGTGATGAACTTCCATGATGGAATTGCCATGGCCAGATGAAATATTTTATTGACTAATTGGTTACATTTAAGACAGATTTTTTAATTATTTTTTTTGAGTTCTGTGGAGCCTAAGTGATGTTGTAAAACTTTGTAATGGAAATATTATTTCCACTCAAAAAATATTCCACAAAAGTATTTTCTATTTCCTTTCTTTGTGTTTACATATAACTCTCAAAATACAAGTCTATCAGTGCCAACTATAAGCAATTAAAAGTAATGTTTAGATATTTTAATCAAGTAATTGCTTGCTGGCCTTTCACATCTACATTTCTGAAAATTAATATGTGTTTAAGTCATCATGCTCACAGACCTTCAGTTCATATGAATAACTGCAGGTAAGAATCTGTAATAACTCAGGTCATTTCTGCAGACTTTGATATATTGATACTTTAGTTGATTCTGTTACTTTAGCCATGTAGAATTCTTCAAATAAAGAATTTAGATGTGACATTCAGTTTGTTTGCTAGTACTTTAATCAATTTATTTTATATTCTAAGCCCATGTTTTCATCCATTGTTCTTTTTCTTATCTACCACCTCAGTTAATCTCTAATTTTCAAATTCAGTGTATTCAGTTTGTTCCTGACAAATACAAATATGAAAATCCCTTCCAAAATATTCTGTTTAACTACATAGCTCTTCTATATTTCAGGAACAGAACTGTTGTAAAGTCATATATTCTTTCTGATAACCATATTTGGAGAACAAGTTAGAGACTTAAAACATAAAACTAGAAGAAAATATTGCCTATCTTTCTCCACCGAGTGTCAATTATGTTCTGTTGTTATGAAAGCAGAGGCAATGCTATAAGTATGGAAATGTTTTCTTAAAAGGACTGGATTATAGATGGAATTTAGAGGTTGGGGTTTTCTTTCTGAATGCATAATTGGGTCTTCTCTACAGAAAAATATATCTATATTAGGTTATCATCTGGATGTTTATTTCTTTGGATGTAAGAATATATGTTCTTTACATTCTCAGAATTTTATAGATTTTGGTAATATTAGTCAGATTTCCCACTCAACAGTTTACCTCTTCTGGACATAGTTTGGGTGATATTATTGTGCATCTCAATGTAGTCTGGAAGCAAAGAAAATTGCAAATGAGTTGGGATATATTATTGCTTTTTTCCTTCTCAATTTGAATACAATAAAATAAACATAGTAAAACAGCAAATAGCAATGCAATACCAATAGGATCTAGTTTCATCAGCAGTGCTATATAGTAATTTGTTTGGCTTTTTAAAATCTTGTTTATGAAGAAAATGGTTATGAGTGTCTTGATGTTCTATAGGAGCTTATAATCAGCATTCCACTACAAATACCTAGTTGTGGCAGAAATTAGTGATAACAAAGTTCAGAATTTGGGACAGTCCTGTGTGACATTTAGCTGTGGTATGTGTATGAAGATAAATTCTATTCACAGTCTTAGAGAATTACAGTCACATTGTCATTTCCTTATTGATAAGCCTTCATTTTGATAAAGAAATAAATAGTGCAACTATTAAAACAAAGCATTTCTACCATTATCACGTTAAAAAATGTATTTAGGAATTATGACAAAAGGAAAAAACTTGTGATTACATACAGTTCCTATAAAAAGAAGTTGTATTTTCATCTTAGGTTTTGGTAGTAAGTGAATTACAACTTCAACAGAAAATCAATTCTGGAGGAGTGTCAAAGTAATGACTTCTCTAGGTGCTGTGCTATAAATATGCATTATAGTGACATGAACATTCATGGAAAAGTAAAGTCTGTTCAACCTTCCACGAACCCTGAGAACTTTTCTCCTTACATATATTTGCTCAACATTAGAAGTAAATTTTTTACATATACTAACGTAGAAGACAAAGTAGTTTGTTTTTTGTTTGTGGTTTGTTGGTTTTTGTTTGGTTTGTTTGGTTTGTTTTATTTTTTTTAAATAACTTTGGGTGGGTATAGTAACTTCTCTAACTAATGAAGTAGATTTGCCTTTAGGTCCTAAGTAGCTGCTTTGTTTAGCCCCTGAGAAGGATCACCTTGATGCTACATGTAAAAGAATGGAGGTTGGTCTTATTGTGGTAGATTTTCAAAAACAAAATCTTGCCTAATCTAGTTTCTCCCCTGCAAATAAATAACAGTTTAGCTTCTGGAAATATCAGTGGGCTAGCATGTTAGCATCAGGGATATGATTATGCTTTAGACCCAAATCTAATTATTTACTGCAGCTTTTATTTGTACTGAACAATCTCAAAATATCTATTCCATGAGCAGAATTTGATCATTCCAATGTACTGTGCTAACGTGTCAGTGTTGGTACAGTAGACAGGCATTTGTTCTCATAGTGAAATTAGAATTGATTCCTTAACATGGAGGTGTGAGATGTCACTATTTACTTGAATCTCTTCTTAACACACCAAGTGGCATAGTCTTAGAAAAATTTGGTAACTGTTTTTGTTTCTATAACTTTTATTTTTTTGTCTCTGTGCAGGTTGTAAGTGCTTTAAAATGTAGGTAAGATACTCATCCTCATATTCATGATCTGCTATCTTGAGATGACCACATTACAGTAAGAGTTTGGGAGGAGAATTGATTTCTGTTTCATTTTTTTACTTTCTGGATAACTGACGTATTATTGCAGTGAAACATATGTAGGGTCAATTCATGCTGTATAGTTAGAAACCATGATAACAAAAGTCATTACACTGCAGTTCAGTTTTGACAGTAAAATTTCTGCAACATTATCACAAATCCTCATGCATTAGTGCAATGATCCTTACTGTAGTTTCATATTAGAATCAAAGGACTGCTGTAGCATGCTTGATACAAAAAGTCATGCAAGTCAAGTGAAGTTCTTTTATGCTTTTGTAGATAACACATTTTCATGTCTTTCTCATGCATGTATCTGACTCTGAGCCCTCTTAGATATTTTTGTCTTTAGTATACTGCTTATCTGGGATAGAACTGTTTTAAAAATAATATCCCTGTTGTTTAGAAAAACCAAATAGAATATAAAGTAAATCTCACACTAGGCAGATGCCAGCTTAGGCAATTAATTCCTTCTGATTTTGTTGCTCCAATTCATTTACCTAACTGAAAAAAAATTGATAAATTGTTTTCATATAAACAAAAAGTAATTGTTTCTAAACTGTGTTTTTGATTGGTCAGTTCACTTAGCTAGAGGTCTTAGACTGCAAAAGGAAGTTGTTGAGCTAATTTTCAGGCAAGTTGGTCTCCTTTGCATCAGCCATATCAGTGGCTTGGCAGGTTACAGGTTTTTTTACATAGGACAGCAGTTCTGCAGTCTCAGAGCACAGTGAGGCCTGTAAATCGTTAGTGTTAGTTCTTATAGTCTTCCAGAAGATTTCTCATTAGAAAAAAAGTTATTTTATTTACTTATTATTTTTCCTAAAAGAAGTATAAGACCTTTGATAATTCATATAGGCATTTATTTTTTAAAATGGAGTGTTCTCTAATGCCTGGAGAGAACAGATGAAACACTGCTGTTTTTCCATCATACTCCTAGATAGAATAGATAGTCATACACAGAATTAACAGGCAGACAAGCTTCCATTATTAAATTCAGCCCCCTCTTTTTTGTTTTTTCCTTAAAAGTTTGTACTTTCTCTTATTTACATGTAAAGTAGGCAAGTTGAATGGTTGCACAGTAGTAAACAACTTCTTGAGAAAAGTTCAAAAGATATCAATATCTTACTTTATCTACTTTACATGTTCATTTTTAACCATGTGGATTAATAGTTTGAGATTTACATTCTTATTAGCTACATAAATTCATGTTCATTCACATTTACTTCAAACTTACTTTAAGAGCATCATTAATGTCACAGTGTTACAGCTTAATCTTGAAAATACTTAATTAAAAATATAGGTGTCAAAATAGCTTGACTTAGTATTTAATAACTGACCAAAAACCCTTGTAGCAAACAACCAACAAAATGCTCTAACTTAATAAAAATCATACTTCTTTTCCCTTTTAGGTCCTAAAAAAAAGTTAGTAAACTCTTTCAGGATTATAAAGCACACCTACACTGTAACTGGTCCCAAATGCCTTACTAGGGGTACTTTTGTTAAAGTCGTATTTGTCCACTTTGTGTGCTTATATGCTTCAAAAACTAAACAATTCTTAATAGTTTAACACGAATGTTAAATGTCTCGTTATGCAGACTACTCTAGAAACTGGTAGAAACTTTGCATTGCACCTTCTTAAACCATTCTGTTCAGAAAGGATTATAATAAGCCAGAGTGGTCTCAGATAGAATTAGCTGGAAAAAGTTTGACAAAAATCTCAAGTGACAGTGTTGAAGGAGTGTGTGTATTTAAATGTACTCTGAACCAGACAGGGCTCCAGGACCATTACTGCAATGGGGTTTTGCAAGCTGTACCTCATGGAGCTGAGTCAACCAGGTTGAAGTTTTTAAGTCAAACCTCTGTCTGCAGTTTGGGTAATTCCCAAGAACACTTGTCTTAGTGAAGCAGATTGTGGCAGACAGTTGGGAAACACCTCTGGCATGCCAGGTATCCAGATTTCCTTTTATTAATGAATATTGACAATGTTTTTCTTACCACCTGTAAGATTTGCCACTGTGATTTTTAAGCGTTATTTTTTAATTGTGGTGAGCCAGTAAAAGAGGAAATCACAGATGTAAAGAACAAAGGGGTCTGAAAGGCATCCAAAAAACTTGATTTTGAAGTGGCAAAAAGACAAAGTAAAGGCTAGTTTGAAATACTGCCACTGCTAGTGCAGAACCTGTCCAAGCCTTTGCTGAGGGACTTGAGCCAAAGTATCCAAAAACTGATGTCTCCTAAGACCAGTAAAGGCTTGAAGCACAAAACAGTTAGGATGAGTCCAGAGAAGAAAAATAGAAAATGATCAGTATTGCTGATATTGATTTCTGTTAGTAAAACAAAGTCTGTGAGAATGAAGGGACCTATCACATTGTTCTGATTCTTCTTCAGTCTCCTAGTGACAGTGAGTCAAATTTCTCTTCAATTTTAGCAGGGTTTGTCACTGGCAATTATTTACCATGCTAGGAACTTGATTCCTTCTCCCTTGGGAAATGTAAAAGTAGTATCTAATGATGGTATCTCTGAGGTTAAAGTGTCCGGACTGCAGCATTAGTGAGTCAGCTGCACGATTACATTACATGAACTGTAATTATTTACAAGTAAGTAAACTGTAAAAGAGGCTGGAACAAAAGATTACGCTAAAAAAGATTTGGGCATTCTTTTGTAATCTGCTGTCCTACCAATGGCTATAGCAGACCTGTGGAAATCAGAAAAAAAATCCAATAATTCTTCACATTTGCTTCAAGCTAATGTAAAACTAAGATTTTCAGAATTTGGGACAAATAAAAAAATTATAGTAGCTTGGAGAAAATAAAAGTTTACTTTCAAAAAATTATCATTTTGGGATTTTCTATTAAAAATATATATATATTGGGAAACCAGTGGGTGTATCTAGAGAGGGCATTCAATATTTTTCATCAAGGGGAGATGGAATGTTTTCTCACTTAAATGTCAGTAATTCAGATAATCAGTTTCCTCCCAAGTTCAAGTATCCTCTTAATATGATTGGAAATAAAATTCCCTCATTTCCCAGGAACACCAGCCTGAATGACCAGGTTACAAATTATCCTTGGCTAAGTCTGTCTCGGTTCCTCACTGTATTGTCACACACTGTGAATAATTAGTTTTGAAGGAGACAAAAAGGATTAAATAGTCATTAAGGTGTTCATCTAACAGTAGAACCTTTCTCTGAAATAAATTTTGACTAAATTGTTCTAAAAGAAATAGTTTCATCAGTGATGCTGAAGATAGCAACCCCAGAATAATGTAGGTCCCAGATATGGACATGTTACTGAAAGGCAGCAGGAGATTCTTTCAAATCTCTGCTCTATATGAGATTATGAATGTGAATGTGAGTCATCCCCTCCTCAAGGACCCTTAACCCTGGGATTGTGGAGTACAGTCCCTCTATGGTTTCAAGCTTTTCCCCCTTTACATTACTCAGGGAAGTTCTAAGGCTGCCAGCAGTCACTGCAAGCCACTCCTCCTGCTGGTACTCCTGCTCCTACCTGGCCTGTGTAGTACAGATGGAAGCATTTTCCTTCCTCTCTGGATACAGTGAGGATGTGGTGGGATACTGAAACACGGCCTTGTTTTTAGTGTCACTACCCATTCAGTGAAGAGCACTTTTGCCCAGCATCTTTAATTTTTATTTTTTTTCCTGAAATTAGGTTGAGTGTAACTAAGAGCTCTCATTTGAAATATACAAAAAATTACATCTCAGATAAAAATGTTAATAAATTTACTCTATTTACACTGCAAATATATGTCAATTCCCCTCTTCAACTAGCTTTATGCTTCTCTGAGTAAGGTGGTTGTCAGGGTATTAGATTTTGTGAATGTTCCTGTCTCTCAGTGTACTGCCTTACATGCTAGAGTCACTCATCTTGCAAAACTTCTAGGAGGTCTAGATGGATTTAATCTTTTCCTTGAAACTAGCAGAACATATGTCCCAGGAGAATAGTGAAGCTTTATTAGAATAAAGCTTCTTTCTGTACCCAGAAGTTACCTTGTATACATAACTTGTTAGTAAACAACCCTTTGCTTCACTGAGGTGTGAAACTCTTGCATCTCCCTTTGGTGGCTATTTGACATTTTTCAGCGAGGATGTATCTTTCAATCAACTTGACATGCCCTGTCAACCTTCAGATTAAAAAAACATACTGACATATAGACAATTAAGTTATTTATAGTCTTTGCTGATGCTTGGTTGAAATTGTGATGGCAGAGAGCCACTCTGCTGTGGCAATGCTTTTGGAGTGAGAGATCCCCACCTCCTTCAGCAAACTGACACAGTACAACCAGGGGAGGTGAGGGGTAGATGAAGAGGCTACACCTGCTTGAGGTCAGAAAGGACTGAGGGATGCTGTAGAATGATGCCACAAATGGCCAACTAAAGACACTTAAAATGTGGATACTAGCTATGTATCATGGGGCCATTCAGAGCACAGTTCAAACTTCAGCTTCATTGGAAAATCTGAATTATTGCAGCTGCAGTCTGGCTTCTCCCTCACACTAGTGTGCTGGCTGCCCTGGCTTGGAAAGCTAACAGAGCAGAACACTAACCTGGCAAACCAGGTTTACCTGCAGCCACAACTACACCCTAAATGATGTCTCTGCCAACTCTCTTGTTTTCATGTGCCCTGCATAAGATGATGCACTGTGGGGCATTAGGTGGATGGATGCTGGAAGTGTTGTCACTCTGGCCGATACCTTCATATTTCCATGGAGCTTTCATGAGATTTCACATACTCTCTTTCATGCCTCTTTCCAATTCCAAAAGAAGACACGAAGATTTCTTTCAGTGACTTTGTTATAAAGTTCTTACAAGATTAAAATATATGTCAATTTGTCCTAAAACAAATAATCTTAGAGCTGACTCTGAGTGATCCCTGAAGAATTTTAGGGTTGTGTTATTAGCAGTTAAACCTAAAGAATATAAGGCAGCCACTTTTCCTTGCTTGACTGAAGGAATTACATCTAATTGGAGAGGTCTGTAAGATGGGAGTGTCATGTGTTCTTGCCATGAGACAAAGACAGAAACAAAACAACAACCTAGGCTAGAAATTCACTCTGGGGAGCCATCGTAGCTCTTGGGTATGAATCCCTGCAAATTACTAAAGATAAATCCACATTTTGGGGTCTGTTGGAATAAAAGCAGGTTATAGATATATTAAAAGTGATCTAGCCCTTTTAAAAAAAAAAAAAAAAAAAAAAGCATTTACAGTTTCTGAAAAAGATTTGCAGAATTGGAGTGAATGAATAAGAAAATTTTTTTTTAAAAGTGACAATGAGGAATTAATAGAATGAAAAATCACCAGAACTGTTTTAATTTCCAGAGATAAACTGTGTTGATGCAGCTTTACTATCCATCTCTCAGCAACCCAACGTAATTTTGTTAGTCCTAATATGTTTTACCACTAAATCTAGACATCCTTGACATTGATTTCAGTGCAATTTGTGTAATAGGTCAAGTAAAGTGGTGCTTATTGACTGCTGATTGTATACGTTTTTCCACCTGAAGTGCTATTGTTAATTGACGTGCTCTTTCATTTTCGAGATAATTTTCTCTTTATTTGAATAAGTGCCTGAATTTCCTCTTTGTAAAATAGGTCTCTCTCTCATGGCAAATATCAAATATAGTTTTGGAAATCAGACAAATTACAGGCACTAATTCTTTCCTTCAACAACAGAACATTAAAATAATCAGATTCAAGCTAGTTTGTCAAACATAATTTACCTTTAGTGAATATATGCTGTGTGCCCCCAACTAAATCACCCATTGCTAAATGTCTTGTAATCTTGTCCCTTGCCATTATTTCTAGTAATATTCTTGCAAAAGAATTCTGGCTAACACTAATGGCCTAAAGTTTTCTGAATAATTATTTTTGTCTTACAATCTTGCAAATGCTCTACCTCTATACCTAGGTGATTATAGATCTTATATTGCCAGACTCTTTATGTCAATACTTGGAGATTATAGACTTCTAAGAAAGGCTATAAAATGATGGCCTGTTGCTTTCCCTTATAAAGTTTCTTTTTTTTCTCATATTTCAAAGTTTGCCTTCAGAATATATTCTTCTTTAATTATTAGCATGGTGCAATGGATGGTGCTTACCTTTCTGATGTCAAGGATGCATGCTTAGCTTCTTTCAGTTGATAAGAGCAAATTGGCTGAAGTAACACAGCAGAAAGGAACCCAAACATGATTTTAAACAATAGCAGTCTAATTTCTGCAATGGTGAACTAGCAGGTAAGACTGGAGTTTCCCTTTGTTCTTCTACTGAGAAGTCCAGTGTTGATTCCTCTATGATCACACATGTTTGCATTAATTGATTCCAAATGTGTGTTTCTCCATTTCTAAGGTGGTCAAGACTATAAAAAGGCAGTATCAAATACCCCAAGGAAAATTTCCTTTATTTTCACCATAACATTTCAGTGCAAAGTGCAGTTATTGTAAAACAGTGCTGAAAACAATCCCATCCTACTCATGATTCTGTCCCCAAGTTTTCATTCTACTCCAAGGCATGTGTCAGGAATCATATAGAGTTATGCTACTCTAGTAGTTCACTACACTAAGTTCTTAGGCACAACAAATATGTTCTGTAGGCACCCTACATTCTGCGTCACTCCCCATCTCCCTGCTCAGCTGAATACAGGGGTATAACATGCAGCACACACAGATACCTCTTTGTAGACTTCTCTAAAGAAATGGATTTTCACAGCTGCAACTGGAAAACTCTCAGGGGATCCAGGAGGATTCTGATAGAAAGAACCCAGCCTGATTTGCTGAACAATGATTGTTGGGAACAGTTAAGAAAAAAATTATTTGCATACTTAGTACACTTGACCCTGAAGTCAATGAATGATATAAAATATTGACTTATCATGTTATTTTCCAGATAATTATTTACAGTATTAGTGAACTTGTGTCCTTTGTGCATCTGATTCAAACTGTGATTTTATAGATCAGAGGAAAACTTCCTCATCATGAGATAGAAACAAATTCACATCCACTGCTTGCAGACATCTCTATCATTTTACACACCATAATGTGTAAATGTTTAGAAGATATTTTTATTTGGCACCATATAATACATGTAAATTATTATTTTTTTCTTCCTATGTGTATCTGAAAACAAAAGTATATTCTATATAATATTATATATATACACACAAGCTTTCTAGAGGTGATATTAATTTCAGACATCAAATTCAAGCTAAGCAAAATGTCAAAGTTTGTTTACTAATTTTGTACTTATCTTTCCTTTTAATATCCTGTCTTGGTTCTCTAGTTATAACGTAGATGCACCTAAAGTTTGCTAGAAACATTTGCCATTAGCTTCTTCTAAAAAAAATTAAATTTGAGGATAATCCTACCTCCAGAGCTTATTCTGTTCCTGGCCATTGACTGTGACAGTGAAAGGCTCATCTGAAAGCAGTGGAGCATCCCATCTAAAAGCATAAAACATATTACATTTCATGAAAAAGCTAATTCAGATTGTTTAATTCTGGTAATATTGCCTCTGTCACCTTCAAAATCAAAATGTTCTTCCCTGTTATTATAAAGAAAACAACCAAATTGCTTAAAAACCCATTTGAATACACAGCTGCCTTATGTTGCATACTAATTTGATTAAAAACGCTTGTGCCTCACCAGCATTTTTTACATAAAACACACTCGTGAATTTAACAAAGAAATCGAAATATATTTTAGCAATTTTTGATGACGAAGGACAGAGCTGCGTCCACAGTAACCCTGGACCAAACAAAGATCTCAGTGCAGCATTGGAAGATGCTAAACTGAGTGCCTTGCTGCATTTGTTTGCTCACTGCTTTGGGCGCTGTGCCAGCCTCATTGCGAATAACTGCATTAGTCAAGTGTATCCAAATTATTACAACGCAGCGTCCATCCCAGTTATTGCTGCTGAAGCGTTTTCTGAATCTTCACATCACTAGAAACATTCATTTGAGCTCTCCAGCTTTGCATACATTCAGGAGAATTTCCATTTTAGACAGAAAATCTTAACATCTTTGCTTGTTATTCCTAGAAAGAGTAATCAAGAAGTAATTGTACTAGTTGTGGTTACCTACTATGAGCACCTTGTCTAAAGTGGGGAGCTGCTGTGGCAATAGGACAGAGAAAAGAGGAGCCAGAACAGGATTCATTGTATTTGTTTTTGAACTGGTAGAAATAAGTTTTATCAATAGCCCTCTCACCTTCTTCAATCTTCACTCTACCAGCTTAACTCCTTAGTTCTCAATCTAGATGATGATTTTGCAATAAGTCTTTGTGGATTTTTATTTACCATGATTTTATAAGAGAGGTGGCAGACTCCATCTTTTCTCTCCAGAGGTCTTCCTTCTAGTGTAGAGATGTCCAATCTTTCTTGCTATAGCATACCTTGTGCTAAGGTGTGTCTGGAAGCTACAGAGTATGAAGGTCCCAGTGGTCTAACCTGTTCAGTATAGCTCAGGTCAAGGTTGTTGAATGGGGTCCAAACCAACTGAGAAATATTTACCTTTGCAGCCTTTGCTGGCTCACTTCTCACAGTTGGACATTTGCATTACCCTGCAATTTCCAGCTCAGCATAGCCCTGCTGATGAGGCATAGGTGACAGAATATATGTACTGGAGCTGCTTGATAGCTACATGTCATTCAAGAGATCACAGCTGGGCACCCATGGCAAAGAAACCTCCCTCCTCCTTGGTTTGGAATTGGTGTTTTCCTTCTCTTTAGTGTTAACATTTGATATTCATCAACGGGCTTGATGTTACTTTCTACCATTTGGAAGCTGCTGTGCCCACTAGATATTTCAAATTGCTTTTTTTTTTTTTCTTTTATGGGGGGGAACTAAGGCTTAGGATAATTGATTTCTCCCTACTGCCACATGGAGAATCCTACAAAAGGGATTATCTTTGGTTTCCTCAGTCAATATTTTGTGAGAATACTTTCTTCCCAGAAAGTAGGTGGTGTAAAAAGCAACAGAGACCACAAAGAAAGAGTTATGCCTATATATATATATATGTATCCTCTTGCAAAATTATTTCATCTGCTACACTTCTGACATATCTACACAGAAATGCATAGGAAAGGGGAGTTAATTAAAGATACTAAATCAATGTAGAGAGGATAAAATATGCTCCCTCTTACTTCCTCATCCATTTTCTTCTATTTAGATGCAAGGCGATCAAAGTATAGCAAACAAGCCATTAAAAGAATCTCTACGGTACTTGAAAGATCTTTAGCTACTCTGAACCTCTGTGTGAAATGTAGATTCCTGCAGCCATAATTTCCTTTCAGAATTAAATGAAGAGACAGTTCTAATTCCGAATTATAGCTAGTGTGCTGTAATTTTCTAAAGGATTGCCCATGATCATTAGGAGTACTGTCAGCCACTGACTATTGACTGACAAACAGCTCAGTCAAGTCCAGCTGCTGCTTTAAGTCTGGTACTGGAACATGCGATCTGGGACACTGGGGCAGCTACCCTGCAAGGATGTTTTATTAAATTAACACTAGTGAATGGTGCATAAAATTGTCACTAAGATAAATTTATTATAGTATGATTTTTATTCTCATATTATTCTTTATGGGGTGCTACCCCAACAGAGTTTCCAATTCAGTAGTATGCCTGAAGCCAGGGGGTTTAGCAGCAGTGTGTCAAGGGGTGTCTGGCTCTCATTCATATATAATTTACTCTTATTACATGAGATATTTCTACTTTTCTGCACTAACAGTTGTATATTTTCTAATGAAGGTTTAAATCAACTGGGAGCCAGGGTATAAATAGAGTTTCAGTATTTTGTGCCAAATATGGATTGTTTGTCTTCCTGTTAGTTGTGGATTGTGAATGTATTATTGCTGAAGGAAGATTTTTGGGGTTTAATTTTTCTTTCATGTACTTATTTATCATTTAATATAAATTATAGGAACTTTTCAAGTGTTCAAAATTATATCATTTAGAAAAAATGTCTTGAGATTAAGAAGAGAAACATAGGAGCCTACCTAGCCTAAGTTAGCTTTGTGCTCTGTTGAACTTGTGATAGTAACTCCAAGAGTATCTTGGTGTTTAGCATTTACTAGATAAGAGCTGAATAATTATAAATGCAAGATTCCTTAATGAAATTTTGGAAAATACAGAGTTGGGCCTGGTTGTATTCCAGACTCTGTGCCCGAGCTTGATAGTGGTGGTTGCTTTCTCTTCAAACTACTGGCTGTTGAAGTATTGTAAGATTATGTCTGAAATTAGCAAGTGATTACAGTTTTTGCTACAATGTACCCTATCATTATTTATCTTTTACCTCTTTTTGTTAGGTACTGATAAGAGAGCAACTCATTGCTTCTGGTCGTCTTCTGGGCTTTTGATCCTTGCATTTCCTTATTTATAGAAGGTGTGATTAATTGCTGCTTTTCTGATAAAATTTATATTGTCAAAAGATAACCTAATTTTCCCCCTGTAAATTCTGATGGATCAACCTGTTGAATCAACAGTGAGGTTCTTTTTTTTACTTCAGAGATCTTTTTAAATTGCAACACTTCAGCTGGAAGAATAAAGGAGTTACTCTAATGCCTATAATCCCTCCTCTTCTTTAGCATTTTATGAACACACAAAAATTAACACCACTGTTATAGAAATTCCACCAAATACAGATCTTTGTTACCCTTTAATCTATATATTATTCTCCTGGCTGCCTTCTAAAATCATGTTATCATTATAGAAAGAGTCTGAGAATGAGCTCAGAAAGCAAATTACATTTGTGAAAAGTATTCTATGAAATAAATATTTAAACAAGCTGAGTGTAGCTGATTAAGAAATCTTTTTGCCTTGAAACAAAGGCAGATTTTCAAAAGTGAATTCTTCACAATACTTTATTTAGGAACTTTAAAAGGAACACACTTTTTTGCACTTAGGACAGCATTTCTACTCACCTTGGATTGCTTAAACCGTTTGACCTGGGGACTTGAGCATTTGTCTCAGCTAATCTAGATGGATTTTCTAAATGTATATAGTTAGATTTTTTCATTCTGTTCAGCCAAAGCTATATTGGGGACTCTGTAGTGAATGAAAATATGAGTGCTTGTTCTGAATTATGCCTCTTATGGCATAAATGAACTCCGCTGTTAATCTCACTTACTAGTGTCTCGTGTGAAAATCTGAGAGATTTGTGTCACAATCCCATGAAACATGAAAATGTTTGAAACTGGGAAGAGTCTTGTGGCCCAAGAGTGTTCTTCCCTGTACATCCCAAATGCTAAATGTTATTTAAAATCAAAGGTCACCTAATTTAAATGTAAATATTATCATATTTTCTTCTGTCTATATATGTATATTTTTAGCAGAAATTAACATCTGAAAAGCTTCTTGGTAGCTCTGGAGGCAGACATTAAAATTTAAACACTGAAGAGGTTTCATTGGTGCAACTATTATGCTGACGTGGTAAATATAATTTAAAGGAATATAATCAAATGAAGGCTACCATACAGTGTTGCTATCAATTTTTATATAATGAAGGAGATTAAATGAATCCTTGCTAATGCATTACTGGTATGTGAAGAACAAGAAGAAACAAATCACACACATTTTCCCACTTAATTATTGTGCTAGATTCTTATTGTCATATCATTGACCTATTTGGTCATGCCCAAGTTAATCAGGCCTGAATCTTTTCCCACTGGGAAATAAGCTTCTTCACTTCCTGTCTTGCAGGAATATCAACTAAAACTCAGTCACATATGCCCATGGTCTGATCACTGCAGCTCACTGTATCCTTGTCTCCAGCAGCGAGTCTGCAGTCTGCGGCGAGCCCGCCAGAGCTGGTGTCAGGAACCCATCACTTCCCATGAACCTTCCTCAACTCCAATCACTTACTACATGAAATTATACCAACCTCTCTTTGTAAAACTTCCCCTCATTTTTTCCTCTCCCCAAAGTCTTTTTTTTTTTTTTTTTGGTAGATTTTTTTAGTTGAGTTTTGTTGTTTGCAGAATACTGTTTTGTCACACTGAAATAGAGTTTATGTGCAGTGACAGCCTAATAAGCCAGCAACTTTAGTCGCTTATTAAAGTCAAGCATGTGTCTTTGTTTCATGTTGCTAATGATGTGGAACCGTTGAGGCCCGAGTATATTTCGTCTGGACGGTGTGGGAGCGAATGTTGAGAGCTCATTACTTGGCTCCCCATTGGAATCCTGCAGGCTTCTGCTCATTGAGGAGACTGTGGGGGCTTTGACAGAATTATTATACTGAATATTTTTAGACTCATTAACTATATCACCAAAGCAAAACATCTCTTCCTTAGATGCAAATGGCTGCAGCTACTGTGGCTTTGCTTTAGTTATTGCAGAAAAAAGGATGAAGCTTGAAAACAACTTAGGGAAAGGATTTTCATGCCCGAATGTTTGAATTTGTAACTTATATTGGGAATGTGTAAGCCTTTTTTACCACATTTAAGCCACTTATATCTAAGTGCCATTTAGAAATGCATATATTCAGTTTCTTGCAGTAAGCAGTGCTCAATCTTTTAAATTTAGAAAGTGCCATTGCAGTACACAGCAAAATAGGAGCTCCTGGAATTCTACTTCCTCTTCTGGACTGAAAAGATTTAAATGTTAAAAGCTTCTGTTAAAGTAATTATAGATGCTTGAGTTAAGCCTTTCAGGGTAAAGAAATTCAGAGTTAAGGCTAAAAATTCTGATTTCCCTTTAACCTAAGTGCTGGAACATATGTACTGTGCAGCATGAAAAATCACACACTTCTCCAAGCTGTACAATTCCTAACCACAACAGAGTGATTTAAAGATGAAAGGTGAGACAAAATTTTAAGCCTAAGTCTGAATTTCCTTGCTATGATGGGTTTAAGTTGGTTCTTAATATTACTTTATTGTAGCTTTTTGAGGTTTAATTGAGACTTAAGATGTACTTCAAGAAAAATATGAATACCTTAAAATTAATTCTTCAGAGCAAAGGACAGAAAATTGCATTTATGGCTCCATTTGTTGGAAAAGTGAAGTTGGCTATGAACTGTAGATTATTTCACCTCCTATAAAATTGTATTTTGATTTCTTGTTGGAGACCTTCTCTATATGTTGTGTATGACCATACCTTCTATAAATTATGAGCTTGAGTACTTGCCTAAGTATAGGCACATTCAAAAAAGCTAGATACAAGTGGTTTTTTTCCTCAAAAAGTGTGCAAGCTTTCATTAGTATTTTATTCCCCAAAAATATTGCTGGTAAAAAAACAAGTATTTTGATTCATAGGAAGAAAGACATTGCTTTTATTTGTGGTTCATTTCCTGCTGTAGTATTCTCTGACAATGGTGACACCATCTTTATACATCAAGAAGTTCTTTCTTTGACTGCCAGGGGCTCTGGAGGGAATACTTTATATCTGAAACATGTTTTCCTTTGGGATTTTACCATCAAAATAACAGTTCTGATCAGTAGTGCATTAGAAAAATGTTTGTGGTTTTTGTGGGTTGGTTTTTTTGTTGTTTTTGTTTGCTTGTTTGTTTTTTCAAAGCTATGAGAAGGAATAGTTAAAAATCTGTCAGATAAGAAAGTTACACTGAAGTTAATTTTGTGCACATAGGAACTTCAGACTGTCCCTCAAGATGTAATTTCTTAATAGGTGTAAGAGGGGTTTTGTAGTTAAGGTCTTTGAGTGAGTGAAGTCCCAGAGTGGACAACAACACGTGTGCAATCTCCCTTCTGAGATCCTGCAGTTCCTGTTCTTACCAGTTTGTGGCACAATACTATTTAATTTAGATGTTGGGCAAAGCTTTCAAACTCCAGCGTCTCATGCAAGGCACCTAAACCTTTTTATTTAATCGCCTGGATATTAGTAGCCCCATATTTACATGGGAAACTCAGTCTAGCTGAAAGACAGGGTTGTAATTCTGGGTCCCAGTAAGGAAGCCATTCTGGCCAGCCAGTGGCCATGGTTGATCATTAAGTCATATACTTTTGCTTTAAGATGCAGATGACTTCTCAAATTAAAATGTAAATACTCTGCCAGGAAAATTCTCACCTACAGAACTGGTTCACAGTTGTGATTTCAGATGTTTTGAAGTAAAAATAGCCTGAAGCCAACACACCTGTCTAGATACAGAGATGATCCACGGGAAATAAAACAGACTTGAGCTGTAGGCATGCAAATTATTTGTTTCGTTTCCTGCATACAGTATTATAATCAGATTAGTAGATGTAATAGTACTATACACAGATGTTCACTATCAGTTGTTGTATTTACAATCTTCTATTTACCCCAGATTAAAATAAATGTAAAATCCCTCTATCTTTTTAGCTATTTTAATGCCTAAGAATCTGTCCCCTTTCAATTTTGGAGAGAAAAAGTATTGGGGTTTTTTGTTTGTTTGTTTTACCTAAAGAGACATGTCCTAGAGAAGAAATTCATGTCATGCATACTCTGTTGGGGAATCTGAATTAGGAGTCTAAGTCTTATTAAGATGCATTCTTGAAGTATACAATAAATATTTATCAGACTATATGATATAAACAACTAGTTTTTCTACATTCCTAATGGCTCTATTTCAGTGAGTTCTGTTTTATAAATCTTGCTATGTGCAACACCATGCAGCTTTTTAGTGAGCAACCTAGCCCAAGGTTCTTGAGAAACATAGTGAAAATCAGTCTGCAACTTACATGTTAGTAATGACTTCCTTGTTTTCGTACATGCTTGATTTTTCATCAGTTGCAGTGAATTTTTCACTAGGTAGGAGATGACTGGTTAATCCTTGTAAGAGAAAAAGTGAACATAGACACCAATTTTAAGGTAGTATCCATTAAATACATCGATTTTTGGAAACAGTGTTTGCAACAATTTTTGTCTGATCTTTTTATTGTAATGCTTCCTATTTATTACATTTGCCTTGAAAATATAATGCCTGTATCATAAGGGCTGTAATTGGTATATATAAACCATTTGATCAAATACTATTTAAGGTGATTTTGTTTCAGTAACAAACCTAACTAGGTGATATTAAGAAATAAGTGAGACACTACTGGCAACATTAATGGAACAATGAATGGACTATCTTGGTTTCAATTAATTTCTCATTGATAGGTAATTTCAGTGCTGCCCTGCTCAGAGCTGGAAAAAGATCCCAGATTCCCCTTGCCAGTCTCAGGGGTGTGACTCCAGCAGGCTCCTGCAGACACCTCACCTGAGGACCAGGTGTCCTGACTGTGCCAGTGTTGCTCCCGTAACAGAGGCTGGGGTTCCAGTTCTGCAGCAGGAACTCTGGGGGTTTACAGCAGAGCCAGGCACTTGACACCTGGAGGACCTGAGGTGTTGCCCGAAATCTGGGGCACAGGTTCTGAGGCCTTGTGCTGTTGGGGCCAAGAATCTCAGTGTTTTAAAAGTCTGCAATTCCAGGGCAGTCAGCCTTGTCAGTCTTAATAGGCTCCCTGTTGTGGTGCTGAGGGATGAGGCATGGATCTATCTGGGCTAGGGCTTGGCCTCCTAGGACTTCCAGTTTCTTTGCTGCAATGTAAAAATGACAAATCCTAGGGGCCATTGCAGTTGCTGAGCAAATTTGACTTAAATTGCTGTTAAATTCACTAGCATTATTGCTTTGGGGTTTTTACTGTTCTCATAAATTGAAAATATTGTTGTTGTCTTTTACTGTCTTCACTATCTGACTCTTTCCTTTTCCTGGAAGCAGGGTGTGAAATACAAGATTCAGCTGTGATTTCTTCAGGCTGTGTCTGTGCTCTGGAACAAGGGCTCAGCCAGCTCTGATTTGTGGGTGCACATCCTGGCTGTTTCCCCATTCAGCAGCAGGATGAGACCCACATGCAGATCAGCCATATGAGAGCCCTGAATTTCATTGTCCTGGAAACTGCTGTCTGCAGACAGGGAGGAAAATGTTGTGCTTCTGTGGGTCCTCCAGCTAAGGGGACCAGAGAAGTGCTAAGTAGCACTCACTGCCTGCAAGTGAAACATGAGTAATCTTAAAATTTCTACTTCCAGGAAACAGGAAAGACATTGTAGAGCATAGAAGAGCTGAGGGAACACCAAAAGTTACAAAACCTTTTCTTTGTTTTCTCATAGACTTTAGAGTTCTACTTTATTGAGGTAGGAATGTTGCAAATAGAAATAGAGCTGCTCTAAGTGGAGAATTCTCATTACTGCTTCCTCAGACACATGCTTTCTTATTTCTTCTTGTTCTTAATATTTTTCTTCGACTTTCTTCTAAGAACTGGAAGAAGGATATACAGTAAATCACTGCTTTTGGAATATCATTCAAACATGTCCTTTGCATTAAGTTCTAATCTTCACCACATTATCTGAGTGTATGTGGCACCTCTGGTATTTCTTATAATTTTGAGACTTTTGTATGAATGACTTACAGTACTTACAGAATGAGTTAATTACTGACAGTGTGTGACTTCATTTAGCCTTTTCCATCTGCTCACCTTGTGCTTCCTACAGAAACATGGCTGAATCCCTAAGCCATTCTGAGGACAAAGGATTCTGGCAAGACCTGCAACACTTTATTCCAATTATCTTAATGACTGATTAATATAATACTTATTGTGACAGACTGAAGCTAAGTGTCTAACTGACTGTAGCCTCCATTCTTTGAACACCATTCTCATTTCTGCTTTGGTTGTAGCAGTCATTTTTGCAATATAATGTCAGTCCTGACTGAAGATGGCAGATAATGGTGGTGGAAAAATACAGTCAAATCCCAACAAGGACTGCCTGTTTGATTGCTGTGTTCCTAGATCAAAGAATTAAGTAACTCTTTAGAGGTCTCAATGAGAATTCTACCAAAAATCATAGGGAAAATGACTGTACTGAGAAGCTGATGTGTAGGTGTGATGGGTATGGGAATCCGAGCCTTTGTAAACCTCAAAAGATGGTTATGTTTAGTAAGTAAGAAAGGGCATTCTGTCACATGTTGACCTCAGGGTCAAAGAAGAAGGAAAACAGCTGTCTAGCCTAAAGTTGCAAATTAGAGCTAGAGTCAGAGGCAGGAAGGGAGTGACTTGGTTGAAGAATTCTCATAAGATTTCTGTAATCTAATCTCTGGTGCTCAATAAGAAGAGAAGGGTGTTTGGTTAGACTAAGGATGTCAAATTCAAGTTACCTGATGGTTTAAATACTTCAGTTTGAGTCCCTTCACAGTGTAGCTCCTAACCTGACCTACTGTAATTCCTTGTAGCCTCCTACATTTTGCCTGTCTTCCCCTACTTGTTGAAGTTGGACCTCCTCCAACCTTCATATTGCCTTCCTAATCCAATCCTGACTGTGAATTCTTACTATTTATTAAATTCTTATTTTTTATGAAAGGATGTCTGCATCTGGCTCTTTTGAAGACACTTTCAACAGGAAGCCCAGGATACTTATGGTCATAAAGGCAATATTTAGTCTGCAAATTAAAGGTTAAAGCCCTAGCTTGACCTGCTCTGTAGTTCCCCATACTGTATATTTATGGTACCATGTCCCATTAGGGCTTGTGCTAGTTAGAACTTTCCAGGAGAAGGCCTAACACATATGGAGGAATAACATGCACCATGGATTGCTTCCAACAGGGAATGGGGATGGGACAGCACCAGCTTTAGTTCCCCTGACACAATACAGTAATCTACCACTATCTCAAGAGGCTTTGCCATACCCAAGGGCATGCAATGCCTGCTCTCTGTTCCATCTTCATAGGCTGACACCCAGCATTCACACTAATTCAGTTATTCTGCCATTAGCCCCTCCTCCCCCTAAAATACTCTTTGTGTCTTGGGGCAGACAAGACTGAGAAGTGGTAGTAGCCAAAGCCAGGCCATGCCACGTAACCTTACTGCCATGGAGGGGTTCCTAGCTCTGCTTATTTAATGATATGAAAGTAACCCCAGGGGTTGAGAAACAATGTTCATCTCTAAGATGCAGTCAGCCATCAGCACAGAGGTAACATCTGGCAAGAAGTTATGCACATCTTAATTGCCCAGCTGTTCTTCTGAGTGATTCATTGCCTCCCAGGAAGCACACTTACCTCTCTGTGCTGAAGTTGGCCCTGCAGAATATCCAGCCCCTGGAATTCTTCTGCTGGCCGGGTGGTGTATATGTGAGAGAGTCCTGTGCAAAGCCTGGCTTTACTCAGCTGATGGCCATGTCATTCCTGCAGTGGTTAACTGAAAGGTGAGTTTCTGTCACAGCTAAAGGGATGCTGGTGGGGATTCAAGCAAGCATCCAGGAGCGTGTGCAACTGCAAAGGTGCCTGTTGTGTGACCTGGGCCATTGCAATGCACACTGCCAAAAACTAGGAATAGGCTGGTGAGGAACAGCTCTGGTGAGATCACTGTCAGGTGCCAAGGGCCTAGAAACACAAAGGAAAAGGGAAGCACTCTCTGCTCACAACAGGCTGGTTTCTGGCCAGAGAGCAAGATGGACTTGATTTATGATCCTTGAATTCTCATAAAGTTATAGGGGATAACTGATAAATGTGTGTGTCATCTAGAAAAAAAATAAAATGTCTTCTTTTGAATTTCATTTTACTGTTCTGCAATAATCAGGAGATGAATATGAATCAGAAGCAACAGCTTAATATAAATGTTTATCATCATAATGTTTGATGTTCCTTAGTAAAGACAGGCAGGGTGCTGTCTCTGTATTCTGCTAGATCTACAACTGAAGTACATTTTGGTAATTAATCTTAGCATATTTAAAAGGTAGCAAAGAAGAAATTAATTCACCCTTCACAAAGATGAAGCTTATTTTAGACCTTACTATTAAGTTGTTTGCAAATGTAGTGTAATATATTCATATTAATGTTAGTTTATTAGTCTTATTTTTAATATTACATGTTCATAAAAAAAAAAAAAATTAAACAGCAGTAAATGCCAAAAGAGTACAGTTTACCTTTTTAAAAAAGTGTTAACAATCATACCCCAGAAATCCTTTAGGAGGGGACAGAGGATGAGATATGTTATTTTATGGTGCAATTTCTTCTCTTCAGAGTAAGCAGTAGAATCTGTAAAAGGAATCGTTGGAGATTGTCTGCTTTAATAGGATAAGTTAATGGCAAGGTCAGGAACCCCTTTGGAGCAATCTTGTTTACTTGCAGGGTTTTGACACTTCAGCTTGTACTGTCTGACATGTTCCTCTAATGGCCTTTTCAAATACCAAACATAAGTTGGGAAAAGTTATAAGCTTCTGCATATAAGAGCTTTGGAGGAAAAAAAAAAAAAAAAAAAAAAAAAAAAAGAAACCCTAAATCTTTGGTTTTGGGTAAGTGCAATTATCTGCACTTTTTCAAGATATTTCCATTCATTGCTTCAGGCTCCTGGGGATGTATTTGATTATTAGTGTTACTAAATGATAGAGAGAGAACCATCTGGATGAGTAAAGATATATTTCCATTGTATAGCTGTAGAAATTGGCAAGTATAAAAATCTTTGAGGTAAGAATAACATGGCACATATTCTATATCTTAGTATCAAACTCTAGGCTACATTTTCAGGAATGTAATATAGAGAGCACACTTTCTATTTTCAGCTTGGTATTACATTAAGTAGCCACAAGAAGCAGAAAGATACCCTGATCCTACTTTTGTCTCTTTTTATTATTTTTCTCCTGTCAGCAGTTAAATATCATAATACCAGCCTTTCATTTTTTTGCTACCTACAATAACCTACGTTTTTGTCTGCATTGACTAATAATTTTAGTAGAAGATTGTACTCTGAATTTTCAGGCTTTTCTTCATTTGTTTTTCAGTAGATCTTGAAATATAATTTTTCTTTTTTTTTTAATTTAACATTGCTAATCTTCTTACCAAAGCATTAACATCTGGAATAAGGTCAAAAATCAAGTGCATCTTTTTATGTATACTTGCACTTCAGCTGAGATTTGTTTTTTTTATGAGGCTTTTACTCATTTTTAAAGTATATACTGTCTGTTGACAAAAGAGCTTTATTTAAATGAGATATGTAATCTTTACCAGCAGTCTGTGGAGCAGATTTGACAATAAAGAAATATCTCATTACCTAAGAGCTTTGTATATTGTACAGGTGTAACTTGGTAGTTGAATAGTATAAAAAGATAAATATTAACTGGATTTTGCTAATAAATCTGCCATTCTTACAGCACCAAAATCTGTAGAGTTGTTGTAATTGCTGTTGTTTGAGTTGTAACAATGAATGGAACTGATAAGGCTTATGTCATTTACATAGAATTTAGCATTCCCAGCGCACTGTTGAATTAATATGACACACACATTGGATCCTCTGATATAAGATTAGCTTAGTCTGAAAACAGAGAAAGTGTAGATTTAGAAGTGACATATTAGTGTCTGTTCAACACGTAATGGTAATTTGCTTAGGTCTGAAAATCATGGTAGCTTACTCCCAGTAGCAGTGACTAGTAGTTAATACTACTTCTGTTAGTTTCATTTTGGTTTGGTAGATTTTGTAGTAAACTGATGTTTGAGAGTAACTCCTGCAGAATTACACAGTGATGTTGTGTTGAATCCCAAAGGTCAGGTACCAGTTCTATCAGTGTCAGTCAAGAGTGGCACTGAGAGAATTCTATTCACTGAATGGAAAACTGAGTTGTGTTTTAATAAAAGGATGCTGTGAAATAATGTTAATTTCCTGGACTGAAAACACTATAGAATAGCTCTGGTTTTAGCTGCCTAATATAGTAATCAGGTGACTGAAGCCTTTTGCACATCTAGCTATGGGTAACAAAAGTACCATCAGAAATAGACCCTTCTTCAGGGTATACTATGATTTTGAGTCTCCCAACTGTCTTCATCTTAATCTGTCATTGCTAATCTGCTCTAGAAATGAAAGACTTAAATTGGATGCCCCCTCAAAATAGAGTGAGCACAAAATTCCCAGTTATCTCTGGAAAAGCAAGTGTAAATTATGTGGTTGACATAGCAGGGGTACAGGGTGGCAGGGCTATGAATAGAATACATGTCTGCAGCGTTACATTCAGAAGTCTTGATGTTAGAGTGCACTGGCTCTTCCCTTGTTCTGCCTTCTTCACAGATTGACCCTGATGCATGCTCAGTATGATTGCAGGTGTACACAAGCTTTCCTGGTGCTTTTGAGAACTGATGATGCATTATTTTATGATGGTATTTACTATGACTATCTCTAGATCATTCCTGTTCACTTGATTTGAATCCAGCCTATTGTTTACTAAGATTTCTGCCCAACTTTCTCTTACATCCTGAGTGATATTACATTACAAATCATTTCTCTTGCATGAGGGAGGGGAGAGATCTTTTGTGTCCAAATAAATCTATGAGTTTTGTTTAAATGGTGGGATCCAGCATTCCCTTTCTCTGTGATAGGATCATTGTTTTCTGCCTTGAAATTTTGTAGCTTCTGGAGTGCTGTGTGTATTGCTGATGTCTCAATTACTTATTGTTAATGTTAAATGGTTTAGGTTCATAATATTTCATCAGAATATGGTATTGATGGTGGGCTGAGTCTAAGGAGACTTCTTGGAAATGCTCTGCCCATCTGTTTCTCTCATCTGCCTCAGCTACATATATTTTTCCACTCTTGCTTCTGCTTAGTCCATTTCTTCTTCATTTTACTATCCACAAATGTTTTTAATCACCTGGTAAGTAGCTCTATCTACCTACTGTAGCTGCACCATTGTATTCAGCTGCTAGTTCTTTTAATCATCTCAACTTGTATTTCCTTGGGGTGTTTTCAGTCTGGAATCAGCCTTTCTCTGTAATCAGAGAAATTTCCATTACTTGAGCTGTGTGGCTGAGTTTGCTTCTTACATTTCAGGCTGTTTCCAAAGGAAACTTAGGAAAGGAACAGGAAATTTTAGTTGGTATTTGAAGGAAAACTGACTTTTTCTTGTTTTGTTTTGGTTTTGATTTTGTTTTGTTGATTTGTTTTTTTTTTCTGGTAAAATATTATTACATTGGCAATTAATATTCCTTCTTTATGATCTGGGTTTGGATCTCCTTGTTTGATGTTACTGTATCCTAACATAGTTGTGTAAAGACTATGAAAGTTAGAATTACAGCAGTTTTCATTAACAGTTGGTTTTCTTAATCACAGGTTGGCATCCTCTACACATACTTCACAGTATGTGAAGAAGCAAAGACTTGTTTTCCTCTGGGCTTGCTAAGCACCAATAGATGGATATTTACCCTAAGACACAGATAGGCACAGCTTTGTCCGTGATGAATCTCATCCTGGACCAAAACAACAGACATTATAGAGAAAGTGAAGTTTCAGTGTCTCATTCCTTATCTAATGTATGACAAATTGCTTTCTGAAGATGCTTTATGAGCAGGGTAGGGTTCTACAGAGATAAACATTCTTGCTCAACAGGGCTGGAACATGAATGAGCTGATCAACTGTAGGACCAGTGAGAGTCTCAAGAATGCTTACAGAAGGCAGTATCTTTTAAAATGTTGTTTGATGAAAAAATGAAAAATGTAGCAGTGACTATCTGCAGTCAGTAGGTTTCCAAAGACTTACAGTTTTCACCAGATTATTTTTATGAAAGTGTCATATCGCATCCAAAAATACTGTCTTCTTTGAAATGTGATTCCCCTTTGCACACCGAATCTAGTAAAGGAAATATCAGAGTGATTTTGTAACAGGAACAGAATAATGTATTTTGCCCAGAATACCTCACATAAAAAGCAAACTGCTTGGGATATCCAAACGAATTCAGCCGGAGGCAAACACCTGCCATGCACATTTTTAGATCAAATGTTTAAAGTTTGGCAAAATATAAAAGGAATTTCTTTTGAGACAAGCTGCATACTAGTTCTGCCTATAATAATATCTACTGCCTTATGTGACCCAGAACCCTGTAGTTTTACTGGATCAGACACCTTCAATGCATGTGTTCAAATTGCAGAATACATTTGTATTATGAATAATAATAATTTTGGACAATGACATTTTATTCATAGAGGGTCTGATTCTCTCTTAGAATCCAGAGAATATTCTGATTGGTTGAATCTCACTTGTTAAAAAGAGCAGAGAGGAGAATTAGTTTTGCAATCATAACCCAATATAATGCTACCACGGAACTGGTAATTGAAGCAGTCCAAGTAGTATGTTATTGACCAAGAAAAAACACCATGACTGACTTCCACATGCCATTGTTCACTTTGTATTCTCAATGGTTCCCATGCCATTTGATGTTTATGTAAAAACCCTATTTTGGGGTCCATTTTCAAATATGCCTTTAATTTGCACTGGTCTAGTCCTGTGCAGCTGGACTGTGTAATAAAAGAGAAACAGGTGAAAATGTTGGGTTCCTGTGAACTGACAGTCAACAAAAGTAAAAACCTTTCTGGTCTAAAAGAGATACAGTTCATTATCTCTGTGTGGGATTGTCATTCAATCTAACTTTTTTTTTTTTCTGTATACAAAATCCTAATATTGTGATGGCTTTGCTAAATGAGGACCTAGAAACAATATCAGTGGAATAATGATTTACACTTAAATATGCCTCATCTTAAAATAGCAGCATATGCTTTTAATCCCAGTCTGAGCCCTCAAAAGAAATTACAGATTATATTACCTTAATTTCAATCATATTTCTGTAAAAACAGACATGAATTTAATGAAGTATCTTGATTTATTATAACAAAAACCTTAAAGGTGAGAAGATAATAAAGTACCCTGAATCATAAGCTTCCTCTCTAGTAAATACAGCGGCTCGTTCACATCTCCTTTTCCAAAATTTATGCTGATATTATTGATGATATTAGTACCATATATAAACAAGGAATTAAATAAATATAGAACTGTATTCTCCCCTCTGCTGCAAAGCACAGAGGGGAGCCACAACACAAGTAAAGGAGAATAAGAGTGAAGCCCCAAGGTACCAGGATGGTGAGAATTCTTTGACAGAGTCATTTGTTCTCCCCAGCAGTTCAGACAGATGCCTCTCCAGCAAAACCATCATCTCCTTGTTTGTAGGTTGAGGATTGTGTGAAAAACTTGCTGCAGAAATTGTCCCCTCCCAGCAAAAAAAAACAAATCCACACCTCTTTGAAATCTGCTGCAGGATGAATTTTATTTTGGCAATGCAGAAACCCCTGCATTGAAGGTTGTTTTGTGGGGAAGACTCTTGAGCTTCCCTTTATCTTGCATCCCAAAAATCTGGAACTACCTTGTGCTTTTTTTCATTTTTTTCCTTCAGTGCTGCTCCTACAGCAAAGTAAATGGCAGAAACAAAGTGAATCTTGTATTTGGCTGCTCTACATATTCCTACACCCAGTCTTACACTGGAGTTGCTGTTCCATGCCAGTATTTGGCTTGATGTGTTGAAAATACTTAGAAAACAACATGAAAAATCAGCAATGAAAAGTGAAGGAGTTTGCAATAAGGTGTATGCAATTCATGCATGCCATGCCTCAAGCCTTTTCACATGACCAAAATTTAAAAGATAAAGAAGAGCAAATAACTTTACATCTACTATATTACCAAGAAGAGCATCTAAGGGTATTGGTGTCTAGGGACATAGAGATCATGGCAAAACCTATGAAAACTACAGGCTGCTTTTGGGCTAGAAGTTCTCTTTAGCTAGGTTACTCAGGTTTTTTGGGGTTTAAATTGTTCCCTCCACTAAAGTTCTGCAGTTAACTCAGGAGATTGCATGGCCCCTCCTATGTTAGTGGGTCCATCAGTTTACCCTGAATTTGCAGGTAGCATTATCTGATCAAGCTGTTAATTTCCCATAGACGTGCATTTCTGATTGTGTATATACATGTTATTTATGTTGCAATTAATAGTATAAAATTAACAAATATTGGGTTTAGGTCCATTATACCAGGCACAATAACACATATTTGAAATATGAGATGCATGAGATGCAGGGATAGTTACAGTAGGAACAATAGCAGGGACTGGTAAATTGTGTTTATTCAGTTCTTTGAAATGAGAAACATTAGTGAAGGTCAAATTGGACACCAGCCATTATAAACTGACAGTTTCTCAATAAATATTATAGTCATTTTCAAATATCCAGACCTCAAAAGTTTTGAATGTCTTTTCTCAATGAAAAAAAATGGGAGAGCTGTTGAACTGGGTAGCCACTGATCCCTTTCACCATTCATGAATTAATCCTTTCACATGATCTCCCAACCACCATTTCCTGACACTACACCTTGCAATTATTTTCTCTTTTCAAAAAAAGGAGAATGTTGAAAAAAACTTTGTTTTTCTGGGGCTGAAGGAAGCTGTTTGATGATAATGTCATCAATTGGTTTCCTCCTCTCTCACCTGCATTCTTTTTCATACTCCAGTATGGTATCACACAACATGAGATTTGACAAGAGTTGAATGAACAACAGAAACACAGAAGGAAGCAGATTTCAGGAAAAAAAAAAAATTAATTCTTAAAATAGGAGGAAAATAGCAGTGGTACTTAGAAAAGATTCTTCAATTTGGAAAACATAACTGTGTTTGGATTTGGCTGTGATTTGGACTGATATTTTTATATTTTCCCTTTGAGTTAATCTATGTTCCTTCATGTTATTTTTAATATACACTGGCAGGACTCAAAAAAAATATACACAAAGATCTGTTTTAATATTTTACAGCCTCATTTACAAAGATGCAGAGTACTCACAGCTTCCATAGAATCTAATGGGACTTGTGGAAACTCAGTATCTCTGAAAATCAGGCCATTAATTTTGAAAATGTGCATTAATTACTCTCTAGGCTGTAGTAGCTCACTTGGTATTACTATAATCTACATTCTTTTGAAAAAGTGTATTTTTCACCTGGTACACTGTGCTTGCTCCTAAAGAGCAGTCATATCTTATCATGTAAAAGCTTCTTTATAACTGATCCAATTATTGACCTGTGGCACTGACCTTAATGAAATGTAATATTTCCAAAGGAATGGTGCAATCCATTGTGTTAATCTGGTTGACAGGCATACTCTTGAAGTCCTCATGCTAACAATAGCTATGGAATTTATTGAAATAATTAACTTGAGGAAACACAAACCCATGTATTTCCACTAAGCAATAATTTAAGTGGTTTAAAGTTCCATTTTCTAAATTGAAACCAGTCTAGAGTATGCAGCAACATTCACAGAATTTACCAAAACCAGTCGTTTTCAAAACCATTCTGTGTTGGTAGATTTTCAGATCTCATTAAAACATTTTTCTTCTAGACAGACCTGTCACACCATGTTACAAGTTACAAACACCTGAAACACTGATAGCGGTATTAGCTGTAGCTTGTAACAATAATTGCTGTTAGCAAATAGCAAAAACCCACCAGGTGGACACTCCCACTTTGAATCAGTGCAGATGGGATTCTTTTCAGTGGATAGGGTAAGTTTCCTAGGATAAGTGTTACCTTTTCTACAAGTCTATAGAAAGCCCTGGATTTTAGGTAGCGTCGCTCTCAGCTGCTGCATCCAGTGCAGTTTAGTGCTGTTGGATGCTTTCATGTCATGTGGTTATAGCTGGTTAGATTAATAGGAACTTCTATCTGGAAATTTCTTTCCTGTTATTGTTCTCCCTGAGCAGTTGATGGCTAAGTTAATTCTCTTTAGTTTTGTCATGCACTAAAGCACACATTGCCAAGCTATGATAAGCTTTACACAGGGGAAAAAAAAAAAAAAAAAAAAAAGGGCAAAATAAGCCCTTGTGTCCATCAAAGTCTTAAACTTGCATTTTAAACTTTGGCCTGACCTGATGTGCCATTCAAAAAGCTTCAAAAGATTATTTTTTTCCAGAAAGGTTCAATATGTCCCGAGGCTATCGGTTTTGAGTTAAACTGGGTGAAGTAGAAATATTTTACTCATCAGCTTTGCAGTCACAGAGTTTGCCTCAGCTAGAACAAAACTGCTGAGGCATTTAGAGAAAATTAACCCCCCATCCTGGCAGCCAGATGTGACTGGTTTCTGATGAATGCACATGAGTGGGCTGAGAAACCAAGAGACTGTGAAATTCCTGTCAGGCCCGTACAGCGCAGAATGGGCTATTGACTGCTTTCTATATTTCCCTCCATCATTCTTCTTGAACGCTGCCATTAATTTCCTCTCCTACTCTGACTTGGGAATTTAATTTTTTTTTTCTTTTTTTTTTCCCCTCTCCTTCCTCCCTTCCCCCACCTCCCTCTTTGCCTCTCCCTCCTGCCCTGACACCCCCGCTACCCCTCCCCCCCCGGCCCTGGCTGTGACAGGTGCGGGTGCTGCAGAGGCGGCTGCGTGGGGTGCTGGATGGGCAGCAGAGTCGGGGTGGCCCCTCCATCCCGCCTGGGCTGGCCAGGATCCAGGCAGCCTCTCAGGAGAACGCTCAGGAAATATTAGCTGCGCAGGTAGGTGATTGCAGGGTAGTCGGAAAGATCATTCTGATCTAGATTGAAAAGCAAATGATGGGTAGTGTGATGAAGCATTAAAACCATATCCCATCAGAGTTTTATAAATTTTTAACCTCTTTAATAAACTGGAATTGCATGAAGGATGAATTCAGTAAGTTAGCACATATACCATGCATAGTCTGAAAAAAAAAAAAAAAAGGAGGGGGAGAAATAGATTTATTTCTCACAAACCTTTGGAAGGATTATTATAAATACATTGGATATAAATATTTGAAACACAGAGTGGCATTAGCGTTGCTGCTCAGTTGGTTTAGAAGATGTTATTGTGTCCTGGCTTGTGCAAATATTATTTCCATGGTAAACAACATTGTCATTTTCACTGTATTCGTATTTAATTTCTTTACTTGGAAACTATTTTTTAGAAGTATTACACCTTCCTAACTCAGATATTTGATGGCTTTCCCTTGTTGGTAAAAAAGCAACATTGGGAGGTTATGAGATTTAAAAATGGTTTCCAACAATGCACCATTTTTCATTTTACTGCTTGTTCCCTGGATATATTTACTTGGGAAAATAACTACTATACAGTATAGTTTAAATGCTCTTGTTCTTTGTGTCTGGTGCTATGATATCTTACTGATATTTCTGTAAATCCACTCCTTTCAATCTCTTCCCATAGTTAATGGCCATAACCAGATGGTGTTTGTGAAGGGTTTTTAAAAGACTTAAGTGAAAAATTTCTTCAGACTTACTCCCTGCAAAAGAAGTTATGTTGCAGATGCAGCTCTACGGCAGCATATTCTTACAAACCTTGTTTACTATTTTTTTACTAGTTAGAATTTGTTATATGATTGCAGGAAGAATTTTGTTACACTTTAATAGTATGTTATTACATTTCATAGTCAATGTCCAATGCATTAAAATAAAATCTGACTTGAGTAAGTTCTAGAATTCCATGAAACTGCAGTAGCACGAAGATCTCACTGAGGGTTTTTATTTTAAAATTCCGAATTTTCATAGCTGTTCTACCTCTGCAAAAGGTTTAGAAAATCCTAGTCATATTAAAATCAAAAAGTCAATAAAAATAACCCAATTGTGATTTAAAAATACCATATTTTATACTTTATTAATGATGTATTCTTAATCTTATGGTTTTTTGGGGGTGTTTGCGTGTGCTAAATATGCACTGACCTGTGCTGGTGAAAATAGGTAAGTCGGGAACTAGACTTTCTTTTCATGCAAATTTCTCAGCATTTAAAAAAAACTGGTAAGGCTTCTTTTTGAGTTCTGCCAGGGGATACCTGGGATGACTTATCTTCTGTGCTCAACTACTCCAGTAGGGAGTGAAGAACAGAAATGAGTGGTGTACAGCCTAAAGCTCATGAGTAATAATGGCAGTGACACAGAATTTACAGGTGGTGGTTGGTTTCCTCAAACATGAATCTTTTACATTCATCTGATGTTACACATTAGTTTAATATCTGCACTGTGAACTTCATATACACGTGAGCTCTTTCTTATATCAATAACTAGTCTATATTAGAGTGAATGAGTTTTAGAGAAGTCCTTCATGAATTTTTCCATGCATGCTGTTCACATTGAGAAGCTATGTCTGTAAATCTTGCCACTCCAAATAACTGACTATAAATGGGCCTAAACTAAGCTTTTAAATGTAAATCCTGGCAACATTTGGGGGTGTTCTGATCCAAATGGCTAAGACCTACCAAAGACATTTTGTTCCAAGTCTGGACGTCATTCTGTTCCCTGTCCACTTTCACTTTCAGTGACACCCTTTTCTGGTATTCTGATCCTTTTCTGGTATTCAAGTATTGTTGCTATGTTTTTATGCAGTTTGACTGCTAGTCAAACAGTGAACAAGGAAAATATGTAAAATTAAAGAGGGAAGTAGTTCATCTAAGAGCCATTACCAAGGTGTATAGAAGAGTATTTCCTTTCAGAAACACAGTATTTTTATAGCTTGTAGACCTTGGCAGTGATTTATCTATGTATGGACCAGTGTCTTTGTTTTATCTGCATTATTGTCAGAACAATCTATCCTTCTGTCAATTAAGTTCTTATATGGATGACATTCAGCATAGTGGCACACACTTCTGAAATAAAATCTGACAGCCATTCCTCTCCCTTTTCCCTCAGCAAGAAATGCTCCAAGTTTATTGTTCCTAGTGCCTGGCTCTCACTAAAGTGTGAGACTGAGCACCCGCTGTGCAGGGCAATTCCTGCTCAGGAGAGCTTGATGCCAGCAGCACCTTGACTAGAGCAAACAGGAGCAGGTGAATCACAGAGGAAAAGGGAATTAGAAGAGGCAGTAGATACAGTACATTGGCTAAGTGTTTTCTAGTATTATACAGAAGCCATGACCTGGGTGAGAACCAAAGAGAGACTTAAAAGTAGATAATGGAGGGGGGTGTTGCCTTTACAACAGATACTTTTCAGCTATCAACCCTCTCCAGTTATATACAGTAGCAGTCTTTTGGGAGAATTAAGATGTGAAAATGAAGAGCTGCCTCAGACTAGAATAAAAATTTGAAAACTATTTCATCATTACTAATCTATTCAGCCTATTTTTAAGTCTATTTTTTTAACTTGCCTTCCAATCACTTCCAGTGGTGCACGTAGACCATAGTGCCTGTAAGACTTTGTGCTTGAGCAGGAAGAACTGTAGATATAATAAGAAGATATTACCAAAGCCATCAGTAAAAAGGATGTTTCCAGAAACAGGTATTGGTGGAGTTGGTCATTGAAACGCCAAAAAAAGCCAAACCCTAGGAGGGATCCCACTTAATAGCAAAGTGTTTTTGTTAATGATAATTTGAAAAAAAAAAAGGAATGATCAGCTGATTACTTAGTGTCCATATGTTTTGTGAATATGCTTCTAGCAGAAAATGAAAATTTTAAATTGAGCATTTCAATGTTGATGTTTAAAAAAACAATAAGAGATTCTTCCTTAACAGTAGCAAAGAATAAATATGTTGGCAATCAAATACACTGCTAGAGCAGATCAAGGGCTGAAATGATTTACCCTTTCAATGTTGGATCTTCATCTATTTCATTTTTTGTAGAGCAAAATGCAGGACTGTTTCTTGGCCAAGACTATTTGATCTTCATGTGCTCTAACTTTTTCCTAACCCCATTCAAGTTTTAAGAATTCTACTGCAGTCTGATTGCAACCAGTGGCAGAATTGAGAGATGAGAATTGCAGTGCATGAAGTACAGGAGAAGTCCATTAGAAGTGCATCAGCAGTGCTCTGCTCTCCTTCCATTCGGGGCAGTTTACATACTACATGCTTCATGGCTCTGAAAAGAGACTTTGTTTTTATCATGGTAAAGGAAGTTCTGTGAGCTCCATTGTAGATTACACTGAGTCTTCACATAAACTTAATTATCTTAATAGACAAAGGACATCCTATGTAGTAGGAGAGGAGCAAAATCACTGCCAGCTTTTCTTAAAAAAAAGCTGTGAGGAGATCTCTTTTGGTGGGGGTTTGAAGAAATGTAGCAGTGCAATGTAGGGAAAAATTCACAGCCAACACAGTTCATATTCTGGAGGATTTCAGTCTTCAAAAATCCTTATACAATTACTGTATTTTTATTAAAAAAAAAAAAAAAAAGTAACCCCTTAAGAAATAATATAACAAGCAACTAAAACAGAACTCCCCCCCCCACCCCCCCCAAAAAAATATTCAGCAGTGATACAAATGTGACCCCTTTTCTCCCCAGAGTGTACACACAAGTTGTTTGCTATGGTGTTATGGTAATGACTTTTGTTTTCCCTGTAATGTTTTGGAGTTTCAATAACTTAGCTCTTCAGTAAGTTCAATTAGCTATTTAATTGCAAAAAATGATATATGATGGCAGGTGTAGCTTTATTTGGGACTGTGGCTGTGCTTTAATCTCAGCAGTCCTCAGTTGAGTCCATCCTCTTAGATGATTTATCTTGACTATAGTTATGCCAGAATTATTGGGGAGGGGGGAGGCAAAGTGCTAATTGAAAAGACAGAGGCATTGCCACCCTCACTGTAACTTTACAGTATTGCATATATGCTTTTATTTTTCCTTATTACAAAGGTACCTTTTTAATAAATACAAGATTATTGGCTTGATTTTTAATAGATTTGCACCTTTGATAGCCATTCACACCAGTGCAAAGTGATATACATTCAGAGATTTTGGGCACTTCTTAGTTGGTAGCAGTTTTACCCATCTTCATTAGGTGGCAATTGCTACACAAGGCACAAAGGAATGAAGCATCAACCCGCAGAGTGTTGCTTTGACTGCAGACCCCTCTGATTATTTGTATATTTTTTTCATTTTTGCTAAAGTTGTTTGATTATCCTGAAATCTTGAAAAACATTGGCAAAGCTGTTGCAGTTTAAAATATATGCACTGTAACGAACTACACCAGTTTGCCCTAGAAAAGAGTTTTGCTCTCTTTTGTATTGTCTTCATTTGAGCAATTCTGCAGAAGATAACAGAGAAGTGACTTGTTCTTTACTAAGGCTTTGAAACTTTGCTCAGTCTCCTGCAGGCACCTCAGTGGGTGCTGGAGGAAAGGGGCAGAATCTGGTTCTCACAGGGCCCTGTTCCACCTCCTTACAGGAAAGATCCAGCACAGTTCCACTGAGGCCAGAGCCAACTCTGATCCTGCCAATTACAAGCAAGGTTTGCTCTTTTGCTTTCTGCAAACCCCTCATTCTTAACTCACTTCTGAGCTGTCAGAGCATAGTCAAATTTAAGTACATCTTTTGTTCTGTAACTTATTAACACAGGTGTGTTATGGTGTCCCTCAGGGCTGATGCTCTTCAAAGTCTGTACTCCTTCTCTTTTTCTTTCCTCTGTTATGGGTTGAGTTATCACCATTTATACTGATTACACTCAGTTGTGTCTTTTTTGCCTGCTGATTTCACTTTAGCTGTCTTGCTGTTTCTGCCTTGTCTTGGAGACGTATGGGGTTGGATGACAGATAACTTTTCTTGACGGGACATGGTCACACACCTTTTAAATTAGTTCTGTTTTGGAGTTAATGTTGAAGTTAATTTTTATGGCTTTATTATTAATATATAAAATATTTGTTTTGTACAGTTAAAGGGGAATTGAGACAAAATATTCTGGTTCTGCTCATGGGGGTAATGCTTCTGAGTATCAAATTCTGAGTTGGAAAATTCGCTATTTGGTTAAATGAGTTCTAGTGATGAATAATTTAGTTTGTTTGCAGGTGTACATTTTCCATATACAATTTTTGTGCAGAAATATGTATCAGTATTTCAAATACTAAATACTAATACTGTGTCCTAAGAGAAAATAGAAGGGTGACATCTAATCTAGGAGATTTATTTTTAAATTTGTTTTAAAATAATACCTGAGTTACATTTTTAGTATTCACAACCACTTACTGGAATCCATGAAAAGCACTAATTGTCTACTTTCTTATGCTTTCTAACATGCACAAGCAGAAATGTCTTAGTATTTATATTTTATGTGTATTATAAAATATTT
>JAOEGS010023975.1:57774-62774 GCA_025447755.1 Corythornis vintsioides
ATGCTAATAGAAAAGTATAGAATTTTATTTTACTTCAAATAATGAAACACAAGTTTATAGAATTAAAAGTTTACTATAGCTAACTTCAAGAGATGAGATTACTGGACAAATTTCATTGCCCATTGAGCAAAAATTATTCTATTAAAGAGAAATAGAATCGAGAAATTCATTCTGTGGTTTCATGTTCTTTTCCCCTGTAACTCTGATAACCTACATTTGTGGGCCAAACACTCAAGAGTCCAGTCAAAGCTGAGGATCTGGCAGGGTTATTATCTCACTGCATTTATTGTCAGCAGAGCTACTCAAACCAGCAGCTCTTAAAACACAAGAAGAGAGAAGCTGTGTGACTTCAGCTTCTTAAAAAACAATCCTCTGAGTTCTGTCACTGCTACAGCAATCTCTAAGCCTCAGATTATTCTCTGTACTCCCTGACAGAGAGATTCAGAGTTTAAAACTTGATGAAATAAAAATGTGCTAAAACACTGTATCATGAATTGAAAAGTTTTCAAAAAACTTTAATGTTGCTGTGCTTGATGCCTTTTCCAGAATCTGAAGACTAATGGATTTCTGTTTCTTTAAGTAGTACAAATTTTACCTTTTTTACTTAATTAACTAAATCTGTGTTGAAATGTTTAATCAAAATAGGGTGAATTATCTTTATATAAATAACTGCATGTCTAAATTGAGTGTCTTTTTTTTTTGTAATCTCAATAATTTTCTTCTAAGTTCTTTCTTTAAACTCTAAACAAGAATATAAACCATTATATTGACACTGCCCTTGATCATCAGCAGAATTCATGCCAACAAACCTGCCACTTTAACTGATAGAGTAACAACTGTAGTAGGCTGTTGCCTACTTCATTCAGTAATCTACTGCTCAGCCTTTTTATTTAATTAAAGTCCCTCCAGATCATAGTCTCAGCTTTTCCCAACTCAGTGTCAGTGCTTCATCTCATCCCAGATGAGATCCCATCCCATCTCCTGCACCTGACTTATTCCAGACTACTGGACTAGTCCATTTTTGCTCTTCCTTCAAGCTCTTTTTTCAACCTTAGTCTCTGGCACTTCCTATTGATTTCCATTTCTCTCTGTTCCCTTGTTGCTGCCTCAAGTCCCAGCCTTCAACTTTTTATTTTTTTCCAACCAGTGGTGTCCTCTTTGCATGTCTCAGCCTCTGAGACCTGCCAATTCCAGACTCTACTCTCACCTCACAGACCACTGACAGTTTTATTTCTCTGTAGCACAGATTTATCTCCTCTTAAGCCTTCATTAAATTTAACTGTGATTTTAGTTCTTATTCTGTCACCCTCAAATCAAGCAATTTCCTCCTCCTCCTCCTCTACTGGCCATAATGAAAGCATAGGCAGGACTCCTCTATTCTAAAGCTCCCAGACTCAACCCAAACCACAGCAGTCCTGAGTTACTCAAGATTCCCCTTATAAGTAAAATCAGAACAGTTTTTTATGCACTTACTCCTTTGCGAATCCAATGGTTGTTTTGAATGGGAAGAGAATAACAACAACAAGCCATCAAGTAAGGTGGTTATTCAGTAAACTGTCAAAAAGAAATGGAAATGACACTTCATAGATTTACTTTTCCATTACTGACAGAAGCCTTCAGTGTATAATTAAGAGAAGTTAAATAAATCCCATTTTTAAGAAGACAAGATTAAGGGTAGGATTTATAGAGTTACACTATTGCCAGATGAGATCTGGTTTTTTAAGTAAAACTAAAACATTTAATTTCTTTATCCAGCACAGTGAGTAAAGAATGAGAGAAATGACACCTTAAATTAATGATTCAACCTTGCAGCATCACTTTGGACTATCTGAAGTTTAGTAACCTCCTTCTCCCCATTTTAAACATACATCAAAACACAGGTTTAATGATGAACTGTTTACATGTTGAAAGCTCCTTTTTGGCAGCTCTTCTGTTTTTGTCGTCACCTGAATTAATTATGGTAGTTCAGAATGTCTCTCGTAAACATGCTGATGTATCATAGATTATAAACTCATCTACTGAACTCTTAACCATGGTTGCAAATAAGATTATTTTATTTAAAGACAGCAGTTTAAAAATTTAGACATTTAATTTAATTTCCTCTCCCAGAAGTATAAAAAGAAATCAGAATCCTAGTGTGAATAGCATTATACTTGCATAAGAAAACTTACAGGAGCATTTCTGCCTCAAACTCAATAATTTTAGTTATAATCACTAACTATGTTTTTGTTTTACAGAACCAGTATGATTTGGAAAAAGAATAAAATTGCTTTTAAAGTACAAAAATAATTATGAACCACTTGAAATGTAATGTCTGTATTTTATTTCTCATCAGAATTCATTAGTGTGTAACATCAATAATTTAGCCCATCATTTGCCAACACTGACTTGGCTCAGTAGTTCAATCATGTAACCCTGTAAACTCACTTTCCATTAAAATGAATGTTGCTGACAAAGGATAACTAAAGAGATACTTCATTTATTAGCTAAAGAGATACTTCATTTATCAACATTTTTAAATTAGGAGTTTGGGACCACAGACACTTAGCAGGATAAATTATTCAAAGGAATCTTTGCATTAGGCCTAAAGATGTTTGTAGAATCAAATACAATGTTATCCAGAATTATAACTGCCTTTCATTTGTGTAACATGTAATTCACAGTACACTCTTCTAGAAACCAACAGAGCCACCTGCAGAGAATCAAATGACCTACTGGGATCAAATCCTGACTGGCATGTGCAGAATTACAAAATGTGCAATAGTTATCCTGTATTTTGATTGACTCAATCAAGCATTTCCCATGGAATACTCCTTACAAGAAACTTCCTGCAACAGGCTCAGTCATCTTCCAAAGTTGCATTTGAGGTTTTAAATGCTTTACATTATTTTACTGTGAGCAGCTGCTTCAAATCCAGTCATTACCCTCTCCAAACCTATCCTTTAAAAACATGCAGGTCTCAGATGTGATGTCTCAGCTTGTTGCTTCTCCAGCCTTTTTCCCAGTCACCTATTCTTTCCTACCAGGAAACAGCTGGGAATTTCTTCATTTCTGGCTTCAATTTCTTCAGTTTTGTTTGGTTTGTTTTTTCGCTAACATACTGCAACCTGGGCATGAACATTTCTTTTTTTTCAAATAAGTAGCTACCTGAAGCAGGTGAGGACAAAGTGGTAAGGCTGACACTTTAGAGAGCTGTGCAGAAATGGGAACAGAAGCAGTTCTCTTTTAATCCTGCTGTATTTCTCCTTCCTGTAATACTCAGCATTGCTACAAGTGTGACAATATGTATAGTCACTCCACTCAGCACCAGGTTTACTGCACCTACCTGCATGGAATCAATAATCTGAGAGCTGAAGACTCAGGAAGAGCAGTTTCTTTCTCACACTTAGCTCTGCTCAAAACCTATGATGGGTCACAGCATTTTCACTGAGTTGCTTTAGCAGGCCAGCTTGTCACAGCTGTTTTGGAATTTTACTGGATCATTTTAATTATCTATAGTAACTCCAGAAAATCCCTTCTTCTTTTAGCACAGATTTTTCAAAGCTATGAGTTTTAGTTTTATTACACTTTCTACAATAAGAAAAATAAAGAGTAAACCAAATAAGATGTTTTAATACTATGCTTCACTCCAGTTAACCTTTAGGGATTAAAATGTCTTGCAAGCAAAAAAAACCAACCAACCAACCAAGCAAACCAAAAAACTTAAAACTGGTCCCATTGAAGTCAATAATTAAATGTAGATCACCTTCTTAGATCCAGGACAGTTTTCTCAGGGAGAAGGCAGTGCAGAGTCAATGTACATACTCTCATTACATTGCCTTGTAGTGATTTTTTTTTATTATTTTGAGGCCTAAAATTACATCTATATATTAAAGTAGTTGTTGTGGTGATAGTTTTGTTATAACCTTGATAGCCTAAGAACAAGGCAGATTTTATAAAACAAGGTGCTATCTTTTATTAGGCTGGAAAAAAAGACAAGCTCTTGAAGACACAGGCCCTTCCTGTTAGCCTAATTTCTTGTATCTTTGATAATTATCTGGGAGGGTGTTGAGCATTTTTTTCTTAGTTTCAGTGATATATTCATTAACAACCTAATTCTCAGTTTAAAATGTATATATATAATTATGCAGCAAAGACTTCCACCTGGCCTTTCTTGCATCTCAGTATCTTATTTAACTCACTGTAATAATAATTCTCCACATATTCCAGTGACTTCTTTGACCTATACAGATGATGAGTCTAACCACTACTAATGCTACATTATTACCTTTCTTTTCCATTTATTTCTCATTCTTTTTTACTCCTTTCTTCTAACAGGTAGAGCCTGAAAGATAGGGAAAATTTAGAGGAGGTGAGGAAGGAAGTGACTTGGCTGGATAGGTCAGATTAGCATTTGAGATTAGCAACCTAAATTTGATGATACAGACTTCTGAAGGAAGTTATAGTTTTTCTTTGCTTTCTCTAATGTTCTCAATATCATGTGTCTCAAGGATAAAAAGCCATTTGTTGTCTTTTTTTTCTGTTGATCATAAAAAAAAAAAAAACCCACAATATTTTCCTGTATGTAAACCATTAGAATTTTTCATTGCTTTATGGGTCATCAGGCAGTGTGTAATTCTGAGGCCCAAGAGTGTCACTGTCACCCTGACAGCTCCAATTCTGCCCAAGAACTACTGAAGTTCAGAAGTTGTGCACTTCAGCTTCACCTGTATAATTTCTGCCTTACCAAGATCAACATAACAGAAAAGTGACCTGCCGTTTGATTTGGAATAATTAAAGAAGCCTAGCAAGAAAGTAGATTTATGTCTTTAAATAGCACTTTTCTATTAGGGAATACTGGTGGTTTTTCCTTTTCAAAACTTAAATAATAGTTTATTGGAGCAAATCAGTGACAGAAGTACAAATTATTTTGGAGCACAATCAAATCCCTTTGGGAGCAAGAGAATCTTGTGAGGGGTGTGTGGATGCCCTCTAAAGCACCACTGGCAGTTTTCTGTCCC
>JAOEGS010023975.1:67774-79133 GCA_025447755.1 Corythornis vintsioides
ATCCAGCAGAAGAGCTATAGCTTCATAGTGCAGTTCCCTGCTCATGCTGGCTACGCATGCCACAAGTTCAGATGAACTACCGTGGGCATGATAGCAAACTGCCACCAAAAACTGAAAGAAAAAAGCAAAGAGCTTTGAAACTCAGGCATTTCTTCCTTTGAAACATCACTTTATCAACACAAGAATAATGGTTGTCATTCTGAGCTCAAGTTTCTAGTCTGCATGAAGACAAAATGAATGTGGACACAGCTTGCTTCTAAGGACAGATATTCAGATAGGGAAAAGATTGTCTGAACTCTCTATGGAGTGCTGAGATCATGGCAGAATTTTCAAAGTATTAAATTATTGGTTGAAGTTACCAAGATCATAGGTATTCTCAGATGATGATTATTAATTTTAGTGAATCTGGATCAGGCCTCTCAGTGAACTTTAGGAAATACAGAAGCTATTTTTATTTGCTAATTATTTAGGAAATGATGTAATTGCAATGAGATAGAAGAATTGCTTAGATACCAGTTTGATTCCCTGTTACAGTCATTTGGGTCTAACCCGTGTTACACTTGGATTTTTGACAGCAAAAAGAAGGTAAGAGAAAAAACAGTGTGATTTATAGAAAATAAACCAGGTTCACTCATTTCCTGTTTATGGTCATTAAAAGTGGTATAATTGTGTGTAACCATTGGGCCCTTTCCTAGCGTATATTGCTAGAGGCTGACTAAACTTTGCATCTGCATAGAAATTAAGATGCAAATATGAGTTGTGTTCATTGGTATGACTAGTGTAAAGTAAACAAAGGGTATTTCTATTGTATATTTAAGGTTGAGAAACCTATTTTGTGAACAGCATGCTATCAGCAAAGACTTCACAGTTATTAAGTAACTGCAAAGGGACATGGTCAGGTCAATGATGGCTAAGGAAAAAGGCTTTTATAAAGAGCACAGCAGTGTTGGGATATTGATAGGCTTTTGTGGTTGTCCTCATCCAGGAAAGCTGCAATAATTCTCTCTGTGTCATGATTCCCATGCTTTAAAACAAAACAAAAGGTGTTATATGCTGGGGGAAAGAGGGGCTGAATGCTGAGCAGTGATTTTAGGATGAAGAATATAGAAAAGTCGGAGGAAAATGGATGATTTAATTTCTCATCATTATTCTACTGAAGAATTAAATTTGCAAGGTCATGTTGCGGCTTATTCAGTCAGAGGCACATCAGTGAAGGTAACTGGATTCAGATGAGTTCCCATCCAAGAGATATTTAAAGAAGCGACTGTTCTCTAAATGTATGTACAAAACAGCGTGGTCTAGACTCATGTTGCATATTAAATCAAAGCTTGCCTTCCTAGAGTTAGAGTACCTTTTTTTAGACTCTTAACAAAAAAAAAAACCTGTCCCAAGTTCTGAGATCCACCTTCCCAGATGTACTTTACAACACTACATTTCATTTGCTCTAATTTCCATGTACTTTGGCCCTTTGTTTCTTTTAAACTTCTTTGCCAATACCTGTGACAACAGAAATATGCTTTGTGTCATTCCCATGCCACCGTCATGGGAGAACAGACAGGAAAACCACTGGTTACCAGTAACTAGGCCAGGGCATTTACTGAACATAATAGACAAGTCCCCTCTCGTGTCTTTAGCTGTATTTCCAATGTGTTTCAATTGAATTTGGGAAGGAAAATTCAGAATATGGAAGAAAGAAAATAATAGGACTAGAATTGCTGTAGAAAAATTCTTATAGGATAATTAAAAAAAAAATCCTATAGTGTAGATTATAAATTTTTCCTGTTAACATTCAACTTATTCTTTTATTAGTTTTCTTGATCCCTTCACTGAATTGCAGAGAAAGATATCATATAATTTAAATCTTCTGAACTACCTGTGAAATGTCTGTCAGATGGTTTTGATTGAATTTGTTATTAACAGCTGATAGCCTGAGCCTTAGGAATCCAACTGTGATATGTAAAAATGATATTGCAGGTTTTTCTTTTAGCCAAACCCCTAGTTTACAGAGTCTTAAATTATTCAGTTCTTCCTTTTTTTTTTTTTCTGGTGGTTTCTTGTTTGATGTTTTGTTTGTTTGTTTGGGTTCCTCTGCAAAATTTATTCAGAACTGTTGGGAGAACAGCTGTCTGGGTATCCACTATGAGGACAAAACCCAAATTTGTATCTTCTTTCACAGGGAGAAGCATTGCAAAACCAAATTCAGATTAGTCTCTGAATGAAAAACAGAATCCATGTAACATTGAAATAGGTAGGAGAGGAATTAACTTCATTCCTTTGTAATATCTCCTACCGTGCCCTTATATGATTAAAATAATGTGCCACTTTAGGATACTCTGTGGAAAATAATATGCAAATAGACATGGCAGGAAAATATGGTTACTTCTGTAATGGGGCAGAAAATATCCACCTTTTCTTACCTCTGACTCAGTAATACAAATGTTTATAAACCTCAGGAAACATCTGATAAAGGACTGCAATCTAGAGCACGAGCTTTTTCACATTGCATGAGCTTCAAGAGCTTCTTTAATTTTTATCTAGAATATATAAACTTCTGCTCTGTCCCCCCCATAGCCCCTTTCCCTCCAAATCTGTGTCCCTACATCCATATGCAGAACAAGTTCTCTGCTCTCAGAGAGTGATGTTTGATCAAACAGACACTGAACTACATACAGAAAACATAATGAGTGATACACCCAGTTTTTCAAATCTCATGCTGGTTTGATGCTGTCATATGAGACTATCCTGCCCTTAACCCCCTCCTTAACCCTTCCATGCCTTAATTCTAAGGATCTTTCATGGCTCAACTGGTCTGTGTGTGCACTGTATCTCATCTACTGCAGCTCTGTGTGCTAATCTCTCTAGGACAGGGGCTTTGACATGTGTCTCTTTTTGCATGTTGTAGCACATGTGAAGGACATACAATAAATTCAATATTGCAAGAAGCATACTGGACAAGGTCAAGACCCTGTGAAAGCGATAAACCACTGCAGTGGCTTACTAGAGGCCAGCACAGTACCCAAAAAGCAATTTTATTACAAAAGCTTAAACACCATCCTAGTACTGCTTTTATCAACTGGATTCTATTATTCTAAAAATATCACTTTCAGGAAATCGAGATAAAACAGGTGGTTAAGGGGAATTGCCTTTTGGTACATGTTGAACTCCAAGCATTGGGGAAATATTTATGACCCTAAAAAAGGGGCAAAAATCTTTCTGTCTGTGAGAAAACGTTGTCTGACAACATTATCCCAGCTCGATGGGATTTGGGGCTTTCCTTTGTCAAGGTCAGACAAAGATTTAGCAAATAGCTTTGTAAAATTGGCAGTTGTGAAAAAAACCCCAGAATTATTCTACTTTGTCAGACACCAAGTGTGTTGGGAAATTTAACTCACCAATGATGAGGGGTCCATTTTATAAGATTACTTGGAGTAAAAATTTTAAACTTAGAATGTTAAACCCATTTGGTCACGTATATACAACACTGTGGCTTTTTATTTCTTTTAAAGAAAAATGGAAATATTGAAGTAGGGTTATAACAGCTTCTTTAATTTTTTTTTCCTGAATTCTAAATTATGCTTATTCACCCATACATTGCCTCTCTGAGTATTCATTTAGAAGGCAGGTTTTGCAATAGTCACATTTAATTTATCAGGGTGCAATAATTTGTGTTTCCCAATCATCTTGCAGACTTTGGTTCATTATACTATTGTTTCACATGAGTAAGTTAGCAAAGTTTGGATTGATTGACTCTAATTAACTAAAACTGGTTCCAGGCTGTGCATCTATTGTCATGGTAGCTAGCCACAAAGCCCCAAACTGTTCAGTAATGGCAATATAACGTATTATCGATATGAAAACTCCAGCAAATGTTTAATGTTGGGCTTGTCAGCAAATGAAAATAGCAATAGTGGAGGAGGGAGAAAAGGGACATTAGGACAAGCATGTCTCAGAAGGGCTGGGGGAAATGCAGCCTTCCAGAGCTGCTGGTGCCCTGATCTCTTCACTTATTGTCATCTGGTATCCAACATGGAAAGAAATGCAAGCCGAGCTGGAGATGTGCACACTGTTCTGCAAAAGAGAAATCCACACATTTTTTTTGTTGTTCTTGTTCAAAAAAAGCTCAAAATGGACTCAAAATGCTATGCTGAGTTAAGACCTTATGTAATGATGTATAGCAACTTCTCCCTCTGTGTATTTTAATGTCAAATGTCCTTTTGCTTGTTTTTGTTGGTCCACTTGAATGATGTCTGGATCTGTTTTCTGTTCACTGCCATTAACTGAATCTAACCACTATATATGCATCCCCATATATGTGACACTGTACAACAGGATGCACTGAAATGTAGGATAACAAGTAAGTATTCCATCTTGACTTGGTTTTTAGTCTTTCTGAAATGAAGTGAAAGCAATGAGGTCCTTGAAGGACAAGCTGCTCCTTCTGGTAGCAGTCTGCAGCATTTTGGCATATCCAGAAGGTGCTAGTCTGAAAGGGTAAAAGCTTCAGGCTGCCTGCTCTCGAGAGATGCAGCATCTGGAAGTTCAGGATCTGTGGATGGTTATATGCAAAGCTGTAGAGCACCCTCATCGAGGTGCTGATGTCAAGCACAAAGAGCAGAAGTGCTTGGACCTGCCTGTGTGGCTGCACTGCTGCACGCTCCAGCACCTTGTCAGGAGCCATTTCTAAGATGAGACCTGTGGCAATCAGCATTTACTACCCTCAAGGGTCAATTCCTCAGTGTGATATTTAGTCCTTGCTGTGCAACATGGGACTGGCTTCCCTATTTTTAAAGCATGGGATTCAAACCATGATCCAAGCCCAGCTGCACCATCCATTTCTAGTTTTTCTATGTCCTGCAATTGCAGGATGTGTCATAACTCTGCTCTTCGCTGTGGGGAGTGCTGTCTCCCCTTTACAGACTCTCTCTGCCCCAGCCTCACCCTATTTGCAGCACCTGCAGCCAAGCAGAGCCGGTTTCACCCCCTGGTACCTGGCCACCCTCAGGGCAGGGGTCACCCCATCTCCTGTCAGGTGCCAGCCCCTCAGCAGACTCAGGCAGCCTAGAGCCCCAGGCCAAGCTGCTTGAGAGCTGAGCCCCCCCAGCCAGCCTGCCTGCCTCTCATCTCCAGTCTTGTTTCAGGCAAATAGCTGCTGTGGTCCCCTTGGAAAAATAAGGATTTTCATGGCACGGCCAGTCTCAGGCTCTGGCACAATCAGGCACCAGGGCGAGCAGCTCCTGGAATCTTTCCGAGGTGGCACAACTCGTCACAGGCCATTTCCAAGAAGCTCTTTGTAGCTTCATTTCTTCCCCAGCCTGGATAGAGAGATTGAGAGCCAGGCTTGCAGGTAAGAGACACGGGGGGCCCTTCGGTCCTGTCGGGGGCACACGCACAGCTCCCATCGACCGCACTGCGATTTATATTCCTGGGAGTGCTGGAATTGGGTCCCGGAGCCTGGTGCTGCCCTGCTCTGACTCGCTGTGCACCTCCAGGCGAGTCGTTTAACACCAGGCTGTGATACCTCTCATTGAACTACACATTACACCAGAAAGGGGCTAGAGGAAGTCAATGGAGCTACTTGTGGAGCGCCTGCACTTAGTAAGTGTGTCACAATCTGGCCTTCACTTAAGTTTCTCCTTTTATAGGAAATTACAGACTCATTTCCAAGGTTGTGGGGCTTAATTAGTTTATGTTTGCAAAACACATCTTATTGCTGGTGAAAGGGAATAACCGTTATGATGATGATGATGTGTTCAGTGCATGGCAAGGTCTTGGGTCTGTCTAGGTTTTGCTTCATTTATTCTGTATAAAATAAAAAAAATAAAAGTCCTTCCTTTGCAATCATTTGAAAAGCTATTTCTAGGAATGGTGCCCTCATTCTCCTGTCGGAAGTGTTAAGGGGTAAGAAAATCTAAACCCTTCTTGGGCAAAGTTCCCCAGAGACTGAGTCCAGGAGAGGGCGATGGACACTGACCAGCCACAGCAGGGCTGGGATACCAGAGCGCAGTTTGGATTGACTCCTTAGCTGACGTTCCCAAACATAAACACCATTTCCTTGCACCAGCTCAGGACATATAGTTTTTAATCCTAACATGCATCATACCTTTAAAACTTGACATTAGCAAACAGTTTGTTTTTTCATCAGCTGTAATAGTTTGGGGGTTTTAAATTCCTTTTTTTTTTGTTGGCATTTTTTGTTTTTTTAATCCAAGTATGGTTCTCATGGTGTAGTAAATGACATTAGGCTTTTGTAAATTCTTGCAGAATATAACAGATCATTGGTTTTATAACACAGTCACTGCTTTTGCATTCTGATGAGATTATTAGTAGCAGCCTAGAATACAACATCCCCGCATACTGTTAGTTAAAAAAAATAAAAGTTTACTAAATGGTCTCTTGTCAACTGTATCTGAAAATCATTATAGTTCCTCTGGTTTCCTTTACATGGAGGGCTTCTTCTGTGAGCTGGTGGGTTACATCGGTATGAAGTTACAGAATTATCGTAGAGATGTTCTTTATTTCTCTATAGCTCTGTTTGTTTTTCTACAGAAAAACATTTTTGGGGTTTTTTTAAGTATTTATAAATTGGGCATGTGAACAGTTTTTACAACCAAGACATGCAATATGGCATCTGAGCTCAATAAATATATTTTTCCTTTCATATTTTAACTGCAATTAGATTAAGCATTTTTATCTGGTGTCAAAACAAATACAAATCAAGCCGTTTTCTGATCTTTTCACTCATACTGTCTTGCAGCCCTAAAGCAGTTCCATTTGCCAAGGAAGACACAAACCATCTGATCTTATCAGGCCACGTTCCCTCTCTTCCACCCTGCACTGCAGCTCCACGTTGTGCATCTGGCGTGTGACTCCCCCCCACCTGGAGCTGGTGACCCAAAGGCAGCAGCGACCCAGGCAGGGCCACACTTCAGACCCTGCTCACCGGGCACAGGGGGAGAATTTAAGCTTGAGTATCTTTTTTAAAAGGCTAAATAGACTGCAATTAAAAGCTGGCTACTGCCATGCAGCATTTTCTCTGCTTCCATACTGTTATTAACATACATCTGTATTAGCATCATGACAGTCCACCTTACAAATTGATACAATACCAAATGAAGAGCCTACACTGTGCCCTGTAATGACTCTACAGGAGCCATTACATCTGATATAGTCAATATTATACATTTTTTAAAAATGTATGAATGCATATTTAACTGAGAGATCTGATCTGCTCCAGCAGTTCTGGTCTATCAGAAACATAATATGCATTTTAAAAAACTGCTTTCATACATTTTACATTCCTACCTGAGAAGCTGAGCGCAGGGTCACATATAAACATTTCATTTTCTATGCCTGCCCACAACATGTTTGCTTCAAAACAAAACAAAAAGAAGGGGGTAAGGTGATGAAGGCCTGGTTCTGTTACCTCACTGTGCCACCTCTAGCATTCCCATCCCCTTTGCCCCTTCCTCCAGCAGCTTTTGCTCCATGTCCCTGGCAGGTTTTATGGGTGTATTTGTTTTTCCTACAGCTGTGAAGTAGTGAGCACCTCAGCAGCAGGAACATCAGTGGCCCTCTGCTGATTTACAGCTCTGCAGCTCGTGGCTGCGCCACCATCCGCACCCCCTGGGATGAGCAGGTTGCAACCATGTGCACAAGCACAGAAAGTGGAGGGTGCTGAGGTGCCACCAGCACCGCCAGGACACCTGAGCTGCACAGAGAGCAGGTGAGAGGGGCGTGAGTGCTCATGCTACTGGGCTGTGTTCTCCTTTAATAATATAATAAAAAAGCTACTAATGCAAATGCTGGTTAAGACCAAAAAGCAACTCTTCTTCACTGACAGAGCTGCTGCTCAGAGATGGCCACCAGCATTAACAGGTGAAGGACTCAGGACGGTATAGAAAAAAAATGTTTTGTAATCCCTGCTCTTACAGTTATCTCTTTTTCTCTTACCAGGAGAGGAATTCAGTGTGGAAATATTATTAAAGAGGAAATGTATGAAATAATGAGGAATCATTTCTGTCAAATGGATATAAGATGCTAATTGGTGATGTGCTGAATCCCAGAGATGCTTGACATTCAAAAAGTGAGTGAAGTACGGCAGAGCATTTGTATAGGCCATCTGGAGATCTACACCATACTCTACACTTGATGAGAAAGTGGCATTAAACTGAAATTTCTGATTCCAAGACCTAAATATGCATCACTCCAGGCTTCAAATTTCATAGATTGCTGGGAAGATCACAGATAAACAGCAATCTGGCACATCTCCGACTAGAGGGAGAGAAACGCTTTGCGCTCCATTCCTTACTAAATTGTTAACGACTTGAAGAATTTCCATCAACTTAAACAAAACCTTCGGCACTCGCATCCCCATTGACACACAGATCAGGCTCCTGGGGTAGCTTGACTGTGAAATCTCCGTGCAGACAGGGGTACCCAAAGAACCACATCAGCAAAGCACGGTACAGTTACAGAGGGACTCGCATGTAAAGCACAGCCAGAGGCACCATAGAAACCTGCGTGGTGATGCCCTCGGTTCTTTCACGACATCAGGATTTCTCTGGTAAGAAAACAAAACCAGTGTAAAAGCAGGTAACAGCAGTAGCTGCTCAACTGCTTTTATCTAGTTGCCAGAAATCTGTAACTTATGTCACTAAACCATTTTTGTTCTTGCTAAAAGTTGCTCTTCCAAAGCACTTAAACAGCATATTAAACCTTAAGAGGATCCAGATGGTAGTGTCGAAGATGTTACACTGCACATGTACACACTGCTACTTTCTGCGGGAAAATACATTCTGCAGGCTACTTCACTTCTCCAAAGTGGTATGGTGTTTGCTTACCCTGAAGATGCATTCACACCTGGTTCCAAAGCATACACAGCCCCCACTATGACACAAAGCACTGAGCAACACAAACTTGTTCAGTTGCTTCAGGTGTGTACACAAGTGTTGGAGACAGATCAACCTGCTCTGGATCCAGATGAATCAGCACTGCTCTAATTCTGCACTGGGTCAGACATTGTCCACCCTCTGCACAGGGTTGGTATAAGCATCATGCTGTGCTCTCAGACCAGGCCTCCAGGGCTGCAAGCTGGCTGCTTCCCTTGCTTCCCCTCTCTGATCTTTACATTTCAGGATCTGCTCCTAAACTGACCCAGGTCTCATTAATGGGGAAACATGCTTTGACAACAAGGAGGCCACATCAGTAACTCATCAGCATGTGAGGTGGAAGAGCTGCAGAGATCACCTTCTCTGCTTCTCTGCCACAAGACAGAAGACTGAAACCAGAAAAAAATAATATGGAAAATTTGCCTGACCTCTTCTTTAAAATTCCCCAGTGGTAGCAACTCTACATTTTCCCTGAACAATTTGTGATTATGCTTCACTGCTTTTGTTTCCAGAAAGGTTTTTCCCAGTGTCTAAATGTAGTCTTCATTAATACTTATTGAATTTATCACTTCCCATCCTACCAATTAGTCTATACTCTTAGTATTAGGCCTTGATCATTTAGTGTTAACACAGATTTCGATGGATTTGTAGAGTTGTCAGGCACAAGTATTTGTGAACTACTTTCAATTGGGTAATTAATCATTGCATCTGTTTTCTGTTATTGTGGTTCCAATTCTGCATGTGTATACATGATTGATTTTTAGGCACACAAATGATCCCATTAAAGACAATGAAACTTGTGGATTTAGCAGCTGAGCACATACAGGTCTGCAGAGCCAGGATCTGGTAGTAACTCTGTTGTTACATAAAAATCCCCACATTTCAGTCCTGAAGAATCATAGAATGGTTTGGATTGGAGGGGACTTAAACATGGTCTCGTTCCATCTGCTCTGCCAAGGGCAGGGACACCTCACACTAGAGTAGGTTGCTCAAAACCCCATCCAACCTGGTTTTGAACACTTGCAGGGATGAAGCATCTCAACCTCTCTGCATAACCTGACCCAGCATCTTACCATCCTCCAAATGAAGAACTTTTTCCTAATTTGTAGTCCAATTCTGCCCTTTGTCAGTTTGAAGCCATTACCTCTTGTCCTATCACTACAAGCCCTTGTAAAAAGCCTCTCCCCAGCTTTCTTGGGGGGCTCCCTTCAGGAGATCATAGGTAGGGACATGTGAGAGTGACCCTGGTTATCCTTGGAGCAGGCACAAGGACATCTCAGAGAAAGTACCCCCACAGATTGGAAAATTGCTAGAAAGACCAAAGAACAGTCAATCCACAGACTGACTTATTCAGGGCTGGGGATCCAACTCAAGGCTTGTTGCACACTGAAGGTATCTGCCAGTGTACACAAGGGAAGCTGCAAGAACTTGTGTTTCTCCTGTTTTTCACTTCTCCCATTTCCAGTGCAGGTTGAACCCTTTCCAACAGGGAGAGTCACCACCACAGTCTGCAGCAAGGAGCCAAGTCTCTTCTAATCCCTCAGTGAAGTGTTTAGTCCACGAGAGACTGCGGTAGGTTATGTGTTCTCCATATGAAGGATGAGCAGCTGCAGGGCTCTTTTGCTGGGGAACTGCTCCACTCTCCCCAACCTCAGGTCCCAGAGCACCAGGTAAAAGACAATGTGCATTTCCATGAGCTTCAGGACATACCTCTGTCAGTACAGAGAGGTGTGTGCCAGTACCTGGAAGGATTTTCAGAGCCTATGCTCTTTCTCTCTCTTGGCACCACAAGGCACAGTACCTTGTCCTTGGCAACAGGGTCACAGCATCCATAAGAGGTGCAAAAGCAAGCAGTCTGCCAGCTTTGGAGACCAGAGTTTACTCATAAACATCTGAGGGGTTTTTAGCAAGTTGCACAGTGCTACATGCTTCATTTGAATATGTTGGATTCAACCTTGCTTTGGTTAAGGAGGTGTTTAATTAAAAGGACAAAGTGTTAGCAATTCAGTAAATATCACATTAATTTCAAAGAGCATAATTACTAAACATGTATTAACAAAAGAATCATGAATTGTACTCATAGCTGTTATTTAAAAAATTGCTTAGCTCTTCAGAATGATTGTACAGTGGTTCCAGTTTGCCTTGCTACAGGCACATTTCAAGTACCTCACAGTTGCTTCCCTGTTTGTCACCAAGGATCACCCTGCAGCATCTGTGGGACAGCAGCCCCTCCAGCCACCGTGGTGCCTGCAGGACCCTGCCCAGCACAGCAGACAATGCCTGTGCTCCCAGCAGCAGTGTTGAGAACGGTGCAGTGATTGCTGAAGGGGGGGATGGTGGAGGTGTTAACAGCAGCACAGTAGTGAGAGTGAGGGGGTTATGTTATGTTATATTTATGTTATGTTATGTTATGTTATGTTATGTTATGTTATGTTATGTTATGTTATGTTATGTTATGTTATGTTATGTTA
>JAOEGS010023976.1:6925-23481 GCA_025447755.1 Corythornis vintsioides
CTCCAGTCTGTCCAGGTCTCTCTGGATGGCAGCACAGCCTGCTGCTGTGTCAGACACTCCTCCCAGTTTGGTGTCATAAAACTGGTGTCATATAAATGTGACTGTGGTGATCTTCTAGAATTTAATTATCTGAAGGTAATCCCAACTGAATAAAGTAATAAACCAGATTTTTTCAGGTTAAAAAACCACAACTTGATAGTCTTATGCCAGAGTGTACATTCTCAATATGCAGCACACACAAAACTAGCTTCTGATGTTCACAGTCTGGTTTGAGTGGGAAGGGACTCAAGCATTTTAAGATAAATGTTTTGCCCCAGTAAACTGCCCATTCACAGTATTAAATGGAAAGGACTCTAGAGGTGGGATGAAGTTGAGGAACATCCTTGTATTCCCAGCACTTTCTGAATCAAGAATTTCATATTTGCCTTGGGACAATCATTACTATTTGGTGCCCTGTTGGAAACTGGGCTATGCCCAGAGCAGAAGAAAATTTTGGGAGGGGAGACAATTTTGACTTGGTCTAGATGATCCTGCTCAGACAGGGGGGTTGGACTAGATGATCTTTTAGGTCCCTTCCAACCCCTCATATCTGTGAATCTGTGACACTGAAATAACAAGTCAACAAGGGAAATATCTCCAGGCATCCAAGTCCACATCCGTGTACCTCAAAAGCCTTCTAACTCTGGTTTGTCAATGGACAGGACTCAACCTAAAATAGTCCCTAATTCAATTGCCAAGGGTCAGTGGAAGATTACAAGAATCACATTACTAAATATCTCAGAGAAAATGGGCTCCAGAGCTCCCAGAAGAGCCAGCAGAACCGGCAAAACAGTGCATGAAGCAATCCACTGTACGGGTTGAGCCCTGGGTGGAAAGGGGATGAAGAAATGGCATTCACCATCTCAATGGTTGTGCACATGGCAGTCTGAGGACAGATTCTCCAGCAGGAATAGCAGTACCAATGTGTACTTGTTCCTGCTTTCAACCAGCAAGTTGGTTATTACTCACTGTTAAAAGGGAAGAATGAATTTTTTTTTCTAGAGACATTGTGGACCATGCAGTGTTTGCAATGAGGTGACAAAAATCCAAATGTAAGTATAACCAAATCTTCCTGACAGGTTGTCCTGAATAATTTGCCAACAGCAGTTGGGTGGCCCCTTTTTTGAAAGACTATGACAGTTTGTTAGTACCATAGTGTGTGCCAGGAGAAGAAGACCTGTGGCACTACAGGCTTAATAACTCTCTTGCAGAGGATACTACAATAACATGAATCACTGCCAGCCTCCCACAGATCTCTGGAGACAGAGGACCTCCAGAGACCAAAGATCTCCATTCTGTATGTAACAAGGAAGAAGAAGGGTGATAGACACCCACCCTAGAAGAGATGAAAGAACTGAAAGGGCAGGGAATCCATCCAGAAGAGCTGTGGCCAAGTAGGAAGAGCAGGCAGATAGAGTGGCTCTCTCCTAAGGAGCACTGCTGTATTTTAAGTCTGGCTGCAGGAGGATGAAGACACTGTAAGAGACTTGTGTTCAGTCTGACCACGGTCTGTACTACATGGTTGAGTGGGATAATACAAGAAGGGCACCACAAGCAGGTTGGGAGTGGACTGAGAGCAATGGGAAGCACAGGAGGTGGTCTGGCCCAAGCCAAGGTGAACAGGAGGTAACCTGGAGCTGGGTATTGGGCTAGAGAGTCAGAATGGATTCACAGGTGAGCCGACGTGGTGGAGCGGGACAGGGGATCAGATCCAGGTCCAGGAGAAGGAACTGAGGACCAAGAAAGCAGGTTTCCCACAGCCAGCTGGATGGATATCAGAGAGGAGGGAGGCCTCAGTGGCAGCCCAGCTCCTCTGGTGCAAATCTCCCACCTCATGGATGTGATCCAGGTCCTGCAGGCTAACAAAGCAATAACTTTTTGCAAATATAAGGAACATTGAGAACAACAGAGTAAGAGGCTGCTGGAGAGCAAGGCAAGAGGCAACTGCTCGCAGAGAATGGCAGCTCCTCCATGAGCTTTCCTTTGCCCAGCAGTGATACCACATTTCTTCTCTCATGGCTTCTCTGTACAAAGCAAATAATTACAATGTCCATGTCCAAAACTTGGTGAGCAGGTTGAGTGTAAACAACCCCCAAAAATGCCCCTGCACCCAGCTCCTGCCACAGCAGCCTGAGTCCCCACAAGCAACAGGATTCCAGCTCTTCATTTCAGGAGGTTTTTGATCTTTTCCCTATCCTTCAGTTAGGCTGCGTCTCAGCCATCCCCTCACCTCAGGGTGAGAGATCTGCTGCTGAAAAGGAAACCAGTAACTGCTGAACAGGAGGAGGAGCTACTGACAGACATTCAGAATAACTGGCATTACTAAAAAGTGTGTGAATACAAATGAAATTTCCAGAGATGTTCATATGAAGAAAAAAAAAAAAAATCAGCACTTGCAATGAAGTTCAGAATGTGGTATTAATGTATTATTAACTTAATGCATTATTATTATTAAAGCAATATGAACCTATTAGCTTATTATATTCCTATGTTATTGGGAATTGGTGGATAACAGCAAGATCTGGTACAGCAGAGAAAATGCTCTTCTGTATGAGACAGCTTCTGCTCTCTGCTCCCACCATGGTGGGAAAGAGCAACCCACCCATGGGCACCAGCACCCTGAGAAACCACCCTGAGCTGCAGCCCGAGACCTGGCATGAAACACCAGAGAAAGTGGGGGGAAAGATAGGTGCTGGGGCACAAATCTGTAACAGACAGGGACTTCCTGACAAACTGGTCTAATGCTTCCATTTTAGGTTCTTCATGTTGAGAAAAATGTGTTGCAGGGTATTTTGCAGTTAGGATTAACCATGAGATTGTTTCATGATGCGATTACAACACATGGCAGTGATCCGTGTGGTAGAGCTTTTAGAATGCAGAGCAGAAAAAGCGGGATGAGATGAGAGAATGGAATGAGGCAGAAAGACAGGGGTTTGGAGAGCTGGTGGGGTTTGGGGACTTAATGGGGTGGAGGAGCTGGGGGATGTTTGGGTAGATGGTGGACTTGTAGAGTTATCAGGGCTGGGGGAGCTGGTGGGGTTTGGGGAGTTACTGGGGCTAGGGATACAGTGGGGTTTGGGGAACTGTTGGGGCTTGGCAGATATTTGAGCTGGGGCACCCACAGAGGGCAGCAGCAGGAAGGCAGCCAGCAAGACTCCTCACCCCATGGTTTAGCAGCCTGAAACAAAGCATTAGGTGGGCAAAATTTGTCACAGTCCCTGACTAAAGTAAACTATAGGAAAACACAGTCAAAATACCCCAAATCACCAGAATTAAAAAATAACTCCATACCACCACAATGTGCAAACACTGGGAAACAAGTCCTAGGTGATCCTGCTCGGGCAGGGGGGTTGGACTAGATGATCTTCTAGGTCCCTTCCAACCCCTAATATCTATGAATCTATGAATCTATGAATTGCAATCACAGCCCCTAGCATTAAATTCATTTAGAATGGTTACACCAACGAGGGAAGGGTACAGCTCTGTGTGGATGGCACTGACTGTAGGCAGGGTTCCAATGCTTCTATTCCAAGAGTAGGGAGGGTTCAGCTGCAGCCCCCAACACTCCAGACTCCCATAGATACCCAACATGTGAACACCCTCAGCTCCTTGCCAGTGGGAAAGTGCATGGGATCTGCTGGCTCGTATTAATTTTAAAAATACCATTTTGGGGTGAAAATAAAATGGTTTGGGTTTGAAGGGACCTTTAAAGTCATCTAGTTCCAACCCCTGCTGCAGTGAGGGACATGTGCAACTAAAGCAGTCAACTATTATATGTTACACCAAACTACATTTTTCTAATAACCCTGGTGTAAAATTGTTAACTATAAATTTTAGTCTGAAACTATCACAGTGGTGTGAACTTTGTATCTCAAAAATGGCATCTTAGGAAAAATATAATTTTATATATATATATACACACACACACATACCTGTATGGCATGCCTTAGGTGTTCCTCTGCTGCCAGGGGATTGGACTTGATGATCTCCAGAGGTCCCTTCCAACCCCTACCATTCTATGATTCTTTGAAATATCTAAAAGCATCCTGATACACTTTTTTTTCATTGATTTTTTCTGATTCACTAGGAACTTGCAAAAAAAAACCCCATGGATCACACCCACGAACAAAATACAGACATCCACAAATAAGATGGACACCAGTGGACAAGGAGTGAAAATCCACTTACTGGCAAAATTGTCATTGTCGGGGAATGGGTTAATTCTAAGCAGTGCTGCAGCTTTATTGCGTGCACAGCCAGAATTAGCTTACACTACAAAATGAAACACCGTGAAACCTGTACTGCATTAAGGTTAGTGGAACTACATAATAATTTATGAACTGGACTATGGTTTACACCACAGACAAACAATCACGAGGCAGGAGGTCTTAGGAAGCCAAAGGTTAAAGGTGATTGCATATTACCTGAACTTCCCTTCAATAACTCAACACATGACTATTAGCCTGGTTTATCTGGCTCTATTAAGAAGAACCGATGAAAACTTTTAATCTGCTTCCAAATGGCTCCAGGCACTGGGTAGATATTAGATTTGTTTTGTTGTGAGGGCTGAAATAAAAACTGGGGAGCTCCTGCTCCCCAGCTTTCATTAGGATGTTAAGAGCCATCGCCTTGTCCTGGATGTGTGGCTAAGGGTGATACAGCTCTGCCTGCAGCCCCTTGTCTGCACCCCTGCCTCTGGGTGGGTGCCAAGCACACCCAGCCAGCACCGTCCCACAGCCAGACCCATGCTACATGTCAAACAGAGAAAAATCAGTATTTGGCACCAGGAGCCTTTCTGCTCTGGGAATGTTTCGCTGCTTTAATTGCACCATCACTTTCTCATGCTTATAAATATTATTGCAAGTGGCCTCCCTCCTTACGTTACTTGTCCTGCCACTGGACACCTCTGATCATATGCTGCGCCCCAAAGAGCCCTGGAAAAGATGCTCTTGGTAGGAAATCTCAACCATAAATTACCACCAACTTACTCCCAGTGACAAATGACCTTGTACCTACATCAGGAATCACAGAATCACTTAGAGTGGAAGAGACCTTTCAGATCAAATCCAACCATTCCCTAAGTACTGCAAAGGCATCCCTAATCCATGTCCCTTAGCAGCACAACTCCAGGGATGGGGACTCCAAACCCTGGAGAATCTGGGTTCCAGACAAGCATCACCCTGGCAAGAAGGGAAAGGGGTCTTGTTGTAACTGAGGCTTCACATGGCCATATGCCAACCCTACAGAGAAGCTGTCCACACTTCTCATTTCTTCAGAAGCCACAGCAATGACTGGCCTCTGGTAACATAGGCATTTCATTCAGCACATTTTAACCAGCACTCGCTGCACCTCTCCATAGTGCCCCATCTCCCTGTTTCAGGACATCACAGCCCATCAATTTTAAACAAACAAGGGTGGAATTAACCAACGCATCACCCAGGCCTGTAGCTCTGGCTACTTTGTGTGCACGTGTGTATTAACAGAAAATAAACAGAACTAAATTGGAAATCCTGGAAGCAGATTATTTATTTATTTTCACTACCAGCAAAGCCAGCAGCATCTAGTGCCTTAATGCTGCTACAAACTGAAGCAACTGTTTAAGAAGAATAAATCTGAGATGTTTAAGGAACTTCTAACAGAAATAAACAGTGTGGGTCCAAAGCAGAGTGAAAATATTAAGCTATCACCAAAATCTGTCAAATCAAACATAACAAATGAAAGGTCTTCAAGATAGTGACTGCACATTCTCAGGGTTGCTTGGGCTACACTACAGCCCAGCAGATTATTTACATTTCCAGCCAAATCCATCATCCTCCTGACATTCCCAGCAAACACAAACAAGGGAACTCAGCTTTGTTGCTGGGTTTTAGGGAGAGCAATAACAAAACCAGCTTGCTGCAGGAAATGGACAAGTCTGTGCTTTACCTGCTCTGGTCTGCACTAGGAACCCCTCTGAATGTGACACCACCAGAAAACAGGAACTGAGACAGAAGGACAAAATCCTCTGTTAGCTCCGGGTTGCAGCTGACATAACAGAGCCTCTCCTTGTCCCCAGGACAGTAAATACCCTTTGATCAGGGCAGTTACACCCCAGGGACAGACACCTGCCAGCACCCAGGGCCTCAGTGCCCCAGCAAGCAGGGGGAAATGTGGGATGGGACCACCAGCAAACACTCTGTGCTCTTCAATACCCAGGAGGTTTTCCAGGACAGGATGGCACGGACAGGGCAGCACGGACAGGGCAGAAATGTCAGGAAAAGGAGCTATTTTCTTCAACCAGGTACGGCACTAACGTCACCATCCTGTTCAAACTGTGGGATACCAGCTAAATTTGGATGAACCTGTGCAACTAGCTAGCCCAAGTGTAGTAATAACTTTATTTGCTTAGTTTCCAGGTGTCACAGTTTAGGGTCAGGGCAACACCCAGACCGATAAAAGATGCTCTCTTTTAACCCCGCTCCCTCCCCAAAGGGGGAGAGAAAAGGAATAAGGGAGAGAGACATAGTGAAAGGGAACTAGAACAATTTAATGAAAAATGAAAATGAAATATATACAAATATGTACAAAGCCAGTACCGAACCCAACCCCCCCCCCAACGGTAATTACATCACCCTCACTGATGCTGTCGAGGAGCTGGACTCTGGCACTGGGTCTCGGGCACGAAAAAAAACCCAACACGAGAGCCAAAGCAAAAGGGAGAGACTGGAAGCGAAAAAGGGCAAAACTCCAGACCCCCGAACTTTATATACTGGATATGGCGTCTGGGATGGAATACATCCGTTGGTCAGTTTGGGGTCACCTGTCCTGTCCACTCCTCCCCACAGGTGCGTTTTTTTCACTTTTCTGCATCCCTCAGTGCAATACACAAATTCTAACAATGGCCTTGGTTTGCATTCCATTCCTGGTAGTAACTCTAAACATGAGGTGTTATCACTGCTAGACGTAGACACTGTCTGCAAAACATGCTGCTAACTCCAGAAAGCACAGCCAGTTAGAAAACCTAGCTGAAAAAGTAAAATCACTGAACAGAATTTGCTCGGTTTTCACCCAAACCAGGACACCAGGCAAGGAGGATGAGGTCAAGGGGGTGAGCTGCAGATGCAGCCCCAGGGGACCTGCACCTCAGATGACCACAGTCATCCCAGGGATGTGCAGTTTCCATGGCTTCTGTGCCCACTGCCAGCACCATTAGCACCTCTGCACTGCCAAAAACCCTCTGACCACATAGGAGGTGCTGGAGGATGGCAGACAGGAAAGCAACATCAGAAAGGACCAGAGCACCCTGTATTTTTAAGGGTGCAGACCACAGAAGTTCTAAAATACACGCCATGGAGCTTAAAACAGATGTAAGACGAAAGGGCACATGTATTTTTAATTTAATAACTATCCTCGCAGGTATAAAGAATGTGGAAAAGGCAAGGGAGGTCTTCAGCTGCTCTTCCCTACAGACCAGTCTGCAAGGCTCAAAACATCCCATGGCCCTGTGCTGTTGACAAAATATTATTTACAAATCTTTATGTGCGTGTGCATTGGAGGTCACTGTCAAAGCTGAGGGTTCGGGGGGAGCAGCAGTCAGAGCACTGTGCCCCAGAGTAGACTGTCCATCCAACTGTCCCCACTCTGGGTGACAGACACCATCCTACAAGAAGCACCCAGGCTCCAAGCGGAGAGAGGAATTTCCTGGCAGGACAGATGTCTGCATCATGGGGCATGCATACACCACTGCGGCTGGCTCAAAACCATGTGGCTGGAAAAGGCCATCACCTCAAAGATAAATGAGAACAAGTTCTCAGTTTGAAGGAGGGAACCACCCAGCAACCAGGGGTCGGACTAATTTGGGAGGGAGTTCTCTGGTACAGCAATTAGAGGAGCCCCAATGGAGATATTGGATCAATATCCCAGGACTTTTCACCAAATCACAGACCAGTAGGGGTTGGAAGGGACCTCTGGAGATCATCTGGTGACACCCACCTGCTCCAGCAGGGTCACCCAGAGCAGGGAGACCAGGATCTCAGTGTCCAGGCAGGTTTGGAATCTCTCCAGAGAAGACAATTCCACAACTCTTCTCTGGGAAGCCTGAGCCAGGCTTCAACACTCTCACAGTAAATATTTTTTTTTCCTGTTGTTTTTCTGGACATAATCATTTGTTCCACACAGAAAAATCAGTTAAAGCAGCTCAGGTGGTTCAGAAGCACTTGAGCAACCACGTTCCCTTGTCCTTCAGCTGTGTATCGGACAACAAAACCAGGAAATCCTTCAGTGATTAAAATAATGAATTCCTCTACCAAAACATGAAATAACCAAGGCGTAAGAGATATGTATTCATGGCCAGACAGGCTTATGCTCTTTTGCCCACTCCCCAAAAGAGGCCCTGAGCCTGGGGAGCCCCCTTCTCCCCAACCTCATGGGGCATCGAGGGTCTGAAACCAAGCCCTGGTGCCTCACTTCTACGTATGGTCCTTCCCTTTGTGCTAAAATCAAGTGATGCTACTACTACTCACACAGACTGAGTCATATATTCTTAATTTTACCCATCCATTTCCACTTGTCCACCTGCTCAATATTTACTCCACCAACCCTTTAATCCCTACATTACCTGGACAGCACTGGGCACAAACACATCCAAAGCCCATCACGCGCAAAGCCCAAGCGAGGGCTCCATGGCTCTTTTCTGCATTAGGAACCTCAAGAAATAACATCCTTCTGCCACAGATCTGAAACTCTCTCTGTCAGAGCTGTGGGGACACCTTGGTTCTGCTCCTGCCACCGAGGCGGGCACGGCGGAGGGTTCTCTGAGGCTTTTAGCTGCAGCCAAGAGAGAAACAAACACCACAGTGCCCGAGGAAAGGAAGGAAAGAGAAAGGGAAAGGAGGAAAGGCAAGTTACAGATTTCACACCTGGAATATGTTTAGGAAATGTAGTTAAAACAACTCTTGATCCCCATTACTAAACTGATAGAGTAGTTCGAAAATCTTGCCTCTTGCTCCATGCTCTCCTCCCACAGAGACTTTTGAAGGCAAAGCAGCAAAGAACATCACAATTGTGGTCTGGGAATGTTAAGGCAGTCAGGATAGATCCTGCCCAGCACTGGCCAAGAGGCAGCTCTACTGAAGTCACCTCAACCTTTTGCTCACATCCACTTGGGAAAAGCTGTGGAGATCTCCCTGGGAAAGTGGGGTGAGGCAACTGCAATGTAGGGAAAACCACAGAGCTGGGGGATGGGACAGACAGCTAGAAATGAGAACAAGCAAAGTGAACTGCTGCAAAGCAAACTGGCAGCAGAGGGGGGAAAACAGCATAGGGCTGTGAATTATTAATTAAATTGAAAGCAGAGGAATTTGCAAATAAAATTGGTAAGTTAGAAGGGTTTTTTTCTTATCTTTACACAGAGGTAGTTTAGAAATGCAAGGAAAACAGTGCAGCAGAATCAGCCAATACAATACAATGAGAATGCAAGGGTTAAAGCATCTGAGAGCATCAACTGAGCTCTGGGTGCCAGGCACAGGGACAAGAAGAGCTGGGGAAACGGGTGCCTGGTGACCAGAGGAGAAAGGATCCTATTTTCCATCCAACAACCCTAAAAATAGAAACCAAATGGCAAGTGAAGGGGTGAGTTTAGGAGCATCACTGTTAATGTACAGTGATGAAAGAAGAGTTTGGAGCAATGGGAGCAAAAGCAGGTGTTCAGTGGGAATAAAAGCCCATGGAGCTGAGGGAGGATCGAAGCAGATCATGGTTTCTCCATGATTTACAGAATGGCTTGAGTTGGAAAAGATCATCTCATTCCAACACTCCTGCCATGGGCTGGGATACCTGCCACTGGACCAGGCTGCTCAGAGCCTCATCCAGCCTGGACTTAAACACTTCCAGGTTTCCACAGCTTCTCTGGGCAACCTTTGCCAGAGCCTCACCACCCTCACAGTAAGGAACTTCTTTATATTTATCCAATACTTCCATGTGATGGATACTCCTGTCCCTCCCACAGACCTACGTGGGGTCTCAGCTCCTGCCCGTCTGGGTGAGGACACTAATATTAGATCTAGGATTTGCAGGAACACACCCTGCACCTCAATAGGGAGCTGCAGAAAGCAAAATCCTCTATTAAAAAAAAATAATTAAAAAATAAGCAAACCTTTTTGACCCACCCTGTAAACTTACAGACAGAAACAGGAACTGGAAGTTGCTCACTTCATGTTAGATTCTGGGGTTTTAAATCCTCTGGGACATAAGCCCAGCCCCACCTCCCCCTCTTTAAAGCCACGTATAACATTTAAGCAGGTAAGGAAATAAGAGCTCAATTAGACCTCCTGTAACTCCACAATTGTTTAGACATAATTGTCTAAATAAAATAAGGGCTTAATTAATAGTATCATCAAAAGGAATGGCATATTTGAATAAACATGCTGCTGCTCCCATCAAAAGCAATTAATGTTTCACTTGATAAGAGCAACCTCATCTGGATGCAGATGGTTTTAATAATGAAAATATTTTTCCTGCTAATAAAAGAAACTTTTTTTCTTTTACTTTTTTTTCTTCTATTTCTAAGAAATTCTGCAAAGACTGCTGCTGAGAATCATCAATATTTCACATTCACCCATAAAGAACCATATAATCCCATATTAGGGGACCTTAGACAGAGAGTGAACTTTCCCTGTGTCCACTCCTGTCCTTGCTAAGGACTCAAAAGAAATACTCATGCATCCGCACTTTAGTGAAATAAACAAACTGGGCACAAGAGACTACACAGTATACAGCCATGTCCTATTCTGTGTCTCTTAACTTTTGATATGGCACTGGAGATGGAGTCTTGGACATTGATCTGGAATTCTGGTGGTTTGTTTTTTTTTTATGTACTACATGTAAAGGACCAAAGGCAGCTGTTAGGTAAAACAAGAAAAGGAGAAAGAGGGAAAAAAAGGGAAAAATGGGGGGAGAAAAAAAAAAAAAGAAAAAAAAGAAAAAAAAAAGTATAAAAGTCCTCCCCAGGAACTGTTTAGGGCTAGGGCAGAGCTGTTTAGAGTTGTCCTACATAGTAATAACATAAAAATAAAATAAAAGAACCACTGAGAAAGGCACCCTATGAAATATCCACCTGACCCGTACTAACACTACCTGCTCAAGCCAGCAAAGGAAGTTACAGATCACAGACGGCACAGATGTACGGTGAAAATGAAACACATTTTCCTGAATCCAGGAACTGGAGCTGCAAAAATGTTCAGGGTCAGATAAACCAGAAGAGTCAAATGAAGTAATTTCTCACCCCTTAATAGATTCAACCATCAGGAAGTTACGGGGCTCCTTACTGGAGTCTTGAGAGCCAAAAGTGTGACTTCCTGATCTACATGTGAATGAAAAATGAGTGGGATTTGCAGGTATTTTTGAACTGAATGAGAGCAGGGTCTCAGAGCTCTTCATTTCGTTCTTCCCACGGTGGACTGGTGCGACATGGGCTGCCCAGGGGAGTTGTGGAGTCTCCTTCTCTGAAGATATTTAAGACCTGTCTGGATGTGTTCCTGGGTGACTTAGTCTAGGTGATCCTGCTCTGGCAGGGGGGTTGGACTAGATGATCTTCTGGGTCCCTTCCAATTCCTAACATTCTGTGTGATTCTGTGTGGGGAAACTGGGACCCACTCCCGAGCCTACTAGAGCCCAGGCACCTCCCAACCACCAGCCCAGGCTCTGCTCTCAGGAGCTTTATCTTTGATCTCAGAGCCAGAAGGTCATCTCATGAGAGGGAGACTAACCCCACAACCTCCAAAAGCCACACACTACCCCTGACATTAATTCAAAACTAGAAAAAAAAAGACAAGTTAAAGGTGTGGACAACATGTATTCCACTGCTTGCAGCATCCTCCCCTCTGCCCTTGGGGTAGGGATGTAGGAAGCCACCTGGTCCCATCTAGCTCAGCTTCACCCCACCATCAGAGGAATGTGAAATCCCTCCTGACCCTACAGCTTCTGTTTTTGCTCTGGTTAATGAAACTTTGAAACAGGAGCAACGAGGGCATCAAAATGACAGCATCCATCTGTCATCCCCCTGCTAATATTGTTTGCAGTCCAGCTCTTGGAATTCAACATCTGCAGTAATGAAGGAAACTGCCAGGAGAGCATTTGACAATTCTCTAATCGGCGTGTTAATGACTCCTGCTCTGCAAAAGTACATTAGAAAGGGTCACTCTGCAAAGCAGGAACTATGCATTAAACAAAGTCACTCTTAGGTATAAACAGAATCCATCAGCATTTACTTTTTAGTTGGGCCTCCCACATTTCACATCTGCCCACACTGACCTGGCTTCTGGGCTCTGTCACTTGGAGCAACCAAGGATGTCCTGGGCCCTGGTACCCACCACGTCAACCGTGGTGAGGCAGCACCTTCCACTGCCCTGCATAGACCAGAGGCATGATTGCAGCCTTTACAGTCACGAGCATCAAGCAAAACTTCCCCCAACCAGCAGATAAAAGTAATAGATGTCACTCAAGGAAAAAGTGAAAAATATTTCCCTTCTTGCAGAATTGATGAGACACACCATGACATAGAATCACAGAAAGGTAGGGGTTGGAAGGGACCACTGGATATGGAGTCCAACCCCTGTGACAAAGCAGGAACACCCAGGGCAGGCCACACAGGAAAAGATCCAGGAGGGTCTTGAAAAATCTCCAGAGAAAGAGACTCCACAACCCCTCTGCACAGCCTGTTCAAGGCTCTGTCACTCTCATGGTGAAGAAGTTTCTTCTCATGTTGAAGTGGAACTTCCCATGTTTCAGCTTACAACCATTACCTCTTGTCCTATCAGAGGACACAAATGAAAATAAAGTGGCCCCTTCTACTTGACACCCACCCTGCAGATATTTGTAAACATTAATAAGATCCCCTCTCAGTCTTCTCTCCAGGATAAACAGACCCAGGTCTCTCAGCCTTTCCTACTAAGATAGATGTCCCAGTCCCTCCATCATCCCTGTAGCCTCTGTTGGACTCTAATATTTCCCTGTCCCACTTGAACTGGGGAGATCAGAACCGAACACAATGTTCCAGATGTGGTCTCACTAGTGCAGAGTAGAGATAGAGAACCTCCTTTGAACTCCTGTCCACACTCTTCTTTGTGCACCCAAGGAGACCATTAGCTTTCCTGACCAGAAGGGCACATTGCTGTTCTATAGAGAACTTAATTGTCCACCAGGACACCAAGGTCCCTCTCCATGAAGATATTTTCCAACAGGTCTATCCCTCACCTGTACAGGTACACAGTAGTGTTCCTCCCCATATCAAGTATATAGAGAATAACATAAAATCACTTATTTCCCACTACAGTCACATATTTACTAAAAAGAAACAATTTTGCTTCAATTAACCAATTGTGAAGAAACCTTTTATGCCTGACTTTACCCAGGGGATGAAGCTTGTGACCAAATATTTTGCAGATGTCACAAAGGAACGAGTCACCTTGCTTTTCAAAACTACAGGTACAACTGAACTTATTACTTGAAGTTTGCAGAAATAAGGAAATGCATCTGTCCCTGGGACATTACAACCAACAACTGCTATGTCCCAGGCATTTTACTTGTTCTGAAGACACTGAGAAGACCTTCAAAACATTTTTAATAGTGATGGTCTCTCTTGCTTCTGATAATAGGTCTGGAACTAACTCTCATTCTCCACCAGCACAGGCATGCTGCAGTATTTCCCAGAAGTGTTTTCACTTCTCAAATGCTGTTGACATTTGATTTTATCAGTCCTATGTAATAAATCAAGTCACCTGGCACGGGATTCTATAGGTGCAGCTCAGCAGCCCCAGCAGCACAACCTCAGTGCACATGCAGTGGGCCCAAAAGAAAAAAAAAAAAAAAAGAGAGAGAAGAAAAAGTAAAACAGCTTCTCTCTGAAGTCAAATGGCAAAATGCCTGTTTCGTATTGAATGCCAATGCTAAAAACTTGCTGATTCCCTCAGTGGTTTATTATTAGTGATGAAGACTCTTGAGATCTCTCCAAAGTCGTTTTTCTGCTACCAGTCCAGGAGAAAACAATAGAGGTTGTACAGCTGAGGTGAAAAGCTAAGATGAATAACAGGAAGGTGAATAAGAATAGTGCTCACAACAGGCTCTAAAAAACAACCCCCCATTACACAATCTCTTCTTCGAAAAGTCACATTTTCTCCTAACACAAAATGACTGCAGAAAACTCTTGTGACCATGAACAAACCCATCTGCTGATCAGGGTGGGAGCCAGAACTGCCTGGCAATGAGCTGCCCACCTGTTCTACTCACCCTCGGCTTTGATAGGAAGGAAAAGTCACCACCACACCTACATGTACAGAGACCTCTGAGCTACCTCTGCTTACTTGTCCCGTCTCCTCTCTCTGCAAGGGACCTCTGTGTTGTCATAACTTTGCACTGCAAGAGGTGGGTTGCCCAGAACGCTGCATTTAGACCAGTGACTTTCACCTAAAAATATTTAACTTAGAAGATTATAAATACAGCACACAAGATAATTTCTGAGGAACAGACCTTCAGAGAGTCCAACCTGGAGCTCCCTGGTGTTGCATATCCTGTTCCCCACTTGTCCATGTCACCTCTTGCATGTAAGTGAGAATGGGGCTCCCAAAGCAAATTCCGAAGAAGGAGGACCTTAGGTTACTGGACCCTCACCATCTTCCACTCCCTGAAAGAAGGTTGCAGCCATGTGGGGTCAGGCTCTTCTTCCAAGAAACAAGTGACAGGACAAGAAGAGCCGTTCTCAAGTTGCCCCAGGGAAGGTTTAGGTTGGACCTTAGGAACAATTTCTTCCCCTTGAGAGTTCTCCAGGCCTGACCCAGGCTGCCCAGGGCAGTGGTGCAGTCCCCATGATCCCTGGAGGGGTTTCAAAGCCATGGAGATGTGGTGCTGAGGGACATGGGTTAGTGGTGCCCTGTCAGTGCTGGGTTAATGGTTGCACTTGATGATCTAAAAGGTCTCTTCCAACTAAAACCATTCTGTGATTCTATGTACTGACCTCAGGAACACTGTGGCTATGGAGAAACTTGGTGTGTTGATAGAATCAGATAAAGTGACGGGTGGCTAAAACACTATTTCAAATCAAGGATGCTCCTTTGATACCATGACAAACTACTGCGAATGCTTCTCTCCTGTGTTCCAAATCCTTGCTCAATATCATCCAAGATAATCTGATGAGACAGCAACACCACTTCTCATTACCAAACATCAGCATCTCTGCTGGGGATAGACCAAGAGTGAGCCCAAAATTACCAACAGCACCACCAGACAGCAAACTTTGTACTTTGAAAGAAATCATAAAGGCAACCAGATGGGCATCAAAAACATTTCAGGCCATTTAGTAGCCCCAAATCTTTCATTCAGAAGCACGACTATCTTGTTTGCTTTGGGAAACAGGGTCGTGCCACACTGAAGAAACCATCAACGTGGGTTGCTTGAATGTTACAAAGCTTTCATTTGAGGTCTGGCTTTTATTTAAACTGCAAAGCACAGGGGATTCTCCAGGACCACAGAAAATTATTTTGAGCAAAGTACATTGAAGTTGTGCTGCTGGAAAAGCAGGGAGTCATTCCTGGGTCTGGTGCCCAGACCTTCCAGCAGTGAGCACAGACAAGAGTGGAGCTGTGATCCAGCAGCGCTCTGTCAGGGTTGGCCACCGACTTCACCTGGACTCTCCAGGAGTTTGCTCTAGTTTAATGGGGAACTTCACGGCACTGACATTGTTCGCCCTTTTAACAGGGCTCTTTCCAAAGCAATTACTAATTTAAGGGCTGTAACGTTTTATACCATATGTTTTGGTGTGGGACTCAGCAGAGCCTGCCCGACAGGGTGTCTGGAAAGCTCTGTAGGGTCCAAGGGGGCTCCAGTGAGGGTCTGCTGACATTCCCCTCAGATCTTTTCTCTGCTGAGCTCCAGGAGAACTCCCATCCCTACTTAACTTTTAGTTCTCCTAATGCATGTCTGCAAAATGGGGTAAGACTTAAATTTATTTTTTTTTAAACTGTGGGCTATCATGTGCCTGTTTATACTATTACGTCCTTAACAAACTGTTTCCCATCAGAGGCACAGATCTGCACCACTCAACAACAGACTTACAGAGGAAAAAGGCAAATAGAACAAAAATCCAAGCATGAAGCATTTCACCTGAAATATTAATATCAATGGAAGCATTTATCTGTACCTGATGACTTTCATCCATATCTATTAATACTACTGGGAATCCCACAGTTTGACATTATCAGGGGCAGATTAAGAAAGAACTCACACAGTCTGCAACACAAAATTCATCTTTGGAGATGGGTTTGATGAAGTACCAAACTGACCGACTGCTCTCTGCTTTTTCTGTCTTTTAACATGTGTGTTCCCAAAACACGCGTGTTCCCACCTGAGCCACGTCCCACCTTTCCTACAGCATATCTATAAACCTGCTTATTAAATAGACTCTGGAGGGACATTGCCACATGTTAGAAATCAAAAGGAAAAATACAACTGTAAAAATCAAATAATATATACACACATTTAAATATATA
>JAOEGS010023976.1:23504-46244 GCA_025447755.1 Corythornis vintsioides
TCTGGTTGTAACCAGGGCAGTTCATGCCAGTTTATTAATTCCTCCTACTTTGGTTGATCCATCTGCACACGCTGCTCCGGTTGCTAATCGGGTCAACGCTCGCTCCCCTCTGATCAAAATTGCATTAAAAACACAAATAATAATAATAAACCATCATAAAAATGTCACTAGACAAAACAAATAAAACCATAACTACAAACAACCCACTCACTGATATTTTGTACCAACTCCTATAAAATTAACTTTTACAACTTTTACTGGCAACTTGAACCTCAGTTGAAATTATTGTCTGATTAGTGTGCCCATATATCTCGGGGGCAGCCAGTGACCCTCATCCAATTATGGTGAGAAACAGTTTGCACACATCCAGACCTCACAATTAAAACGGGGGTAACATACACTCTGACTCCCTGGGCACAAATGTCTCCCCTCTGATTCCTGATGGATGATTTGAAACGTGGTAGAAAAGATTTGCTGTTTTAATCTGCCCAGTAAAATCAATCATGCACAAACCTGAATAGTAAAGGAGGGTGTCATGGAGGGTGTTGGGATTTGTGTTTTTTCAGCACATGAAAAAAAACCCAACAAAACCAAACCACCACCACAAAGTAAAAAACAAGAATTAAAAAAACCTTAGCAGGCAGATTGTTGGCTTTAATTTCCTTGGGTAAACAGTGGGTAAAGTAGCGCCAGTGTTGAGAGCTTGGGGAAGAGGACACATACCTGAAATTTAGGCTCATTACTATTCTATTAAATATGTCTCCAATGTTAGCCCAGCTACAGGATTTAAACCTGAACGACTCAAGTGACTCCATCAAAAGCATCATCGGTACATGAGCAGTTGTGGAGTTTAATTAGCCTGGCCTGCTTGCAACAACAGGGCACTGAACAGTGAAATAAGATTATAGTCATGCTGAGCAGGTTTAGCTTAAACAGCCCCAAAAGCATTAAAAAGGGTAGTAGGGTGAGGACTGATTGCAAGTTTACAACTGGGACAGATTACAGTCAGCTTCCCAGATTGCACTGGTAGGCTGGCTGCGGGAAAACGGGGTTTACACTGATTTTACCTTGCTTTAAGGTTACCCACATGAACACAGTGGCTAGAGGAGCTTCTGGGGCAGCAGAATTTTTTTCAGGTGGCACATACATGTTGGAAAGCTCCCGAAGAGGATCCTCAGCATTAGGGAATGCTCTGCACAGAGCTTGGCTCAACACCTCCCCTTATCAGAGAGTGGGACAACATGGGACCACGCAGCTGAGCCTACAGAACAACATCCCCGTATTGGTTACAATGGTCTAATTCTCGCCTTTCAGCGATCAGCGACAGCTTGGTGGAACAGCTGGTGGATTAGTTTCTCCAACACACTTCCTATACTGATATATTTTAGGGCTGATGGACACAGTCCTCATCCACCAGCAGTTCCACTCCTTGTTCCATCTCCCCACACAGAATCGACAAGTCAGAAGCTCATGCATGGGCTGAGCTTGAGGGCAGAACCCTGAGACATCAAGAAGCACAAATCTGACGTAAAATTTAGGAGGGCCTTGAATCCATCCATGCTTTGTGATGTTAAAGTACAATTTTAAAATAAAGTGATGGAAATGAGAGAAAATGTAATTATTGAAAATGCAATTGTATTTTCTAGGTTAACAGCTGTTGCCTGTAGACTTGAATTTGCAATACAGAGGTCAATGGAAAAAAAAAAAAAAAAAAAGATTCAATAGAAAAAAGGAAGAAAAGCCCAAACACTAGAGAAATCCAGATTTGCTCCTGCCAGTACTCTTGAAAGCCAGTGCACAGTCAACAGAAGAAGAGCAAAATGGTGTTGATTATCAAGAAAAAAAAAATATCTACAAAAAAGCAAGTCTAAAGAGAATCTAAAGAGACCAATGACCTCCAAATGGAGCTGTAGAGGAACATAAGCAGCACATCACCTAAAGTCACAGCTGTCAAATCAGCAGAGAAGGGCAAGAGGAGCAGTGTCAGACCCTGGAAAAAGATCATCTGCAGCTACCAGCCGATGGAGGTCTGGAAACTCACAGCACTAGCTCCAACATTAAAAATCAAACAATGGGGTGTAACCCTCATACTGCTGGGGATTTCAGAGGCACTAAGGGAAATTAGAGGGAGTTAAAGAGGAGGCAACACTGAGAAGAGACGTTGGGAAATCTTCACATCCAAAAAATTTGAAAGGACTAGGAGGGAAAGGGGAAGGGAAGTGTGAAAATAAGAGAGGGAGGAAAAGGCCCCGTGATGCCCTCAGGTATTTCATGTGCGGATCCTGCCTGGGCAGCCTTCAGATGTGATGTACAAAGGGGTCCTTCTTCAGAGAAGAGAGAAAGCCATGCAGAACATTCACCATGGCTAATTAATTTAGGATCCTCAATTACAAGTAGGATCTTGTGACACTGTTTTATTTGTAGCCCTTTATTTATTTATTTATTTTAAACAAACAAAAAGCAGATAAGAAGCGTGACACCTTTAATGGCTTCACAATGGCTTTCCTGCCAGTGCCACACGCCTCAGGGACCTGCCCAGGAAAAATCTCATCCCTGCTTTTGAGAGTCTCCAGATCCACTGCTTGTCCCTGATCAAGTCATCCCTGTACCATGAACATCCTCTATAAAAGCACTAGAAATTGAATTATTTCAATATAAAAAGGCAGACAAGATCCTATTGCATTTTCAAGCAGGACTTTGTCTCTACATCCAGGTGGGAGATGCCCAGTGATGCTGAACAAAAACCAGAGGAATAAATAAAGCAGTGGGCTTATTTTTTTGTTGTTTCTCTTTTGAAGTACAAATGGAAAACACTGTTATTTCTACACCACAATATGGGCAGATTTACAAGCTAACAGTCACGTTAAAACAATACAGCTCTTGCACTGCCTCAGAAAATGTAACTCAATTTGGAGTCGCCTGCAAAGGTGTCAATGGGGAGTTGGGGACCTTTGCACCAGAGCCAAACTCACTGAAGGCAAACACTACAAAACACTTGATAGATAACCTTTGGGGTGAAACCCTTTGGGGCAAAGCCAAACTGCTCCCTGCTTCTCCCCTGGGGAAATCAGAAGAACCCCTGCCGTCCTCACAGACAAACGTGCTGATGAAAGGGGCCCCTCCGTGTGCCAGATAACCACATGTCTAGGGGGAAGAATGTCATCATTCTTCTACCCACCTCAATGCTCCTACGAGATAGCCCAGGGCACTGTCCTTCCACAGAAACGGCACAATTTTTGTTTCAAAGAACAAAGGATGTTCTTGGAGCAAGCAGACTGGAAATAAGCATTTAAAGACAAGAGTTTTACCCCACAGCATTAACATCAAGGGATTAATTCCATATCAGAAAGACCACGACCTTGGAGCATGTTCATGGTTTGACAGTCATCAGACCAGCTTGTCTCTCTCAAAATAACTTTTCAGAGCTTGGGAGCTACACTGTACAAGTGGTGAACCCACTGTCTGTCCCCAGCTCCGTGCTGTGATCTGAAGGTCAAGGGAAGAGGGGGCTGTTTGCATTCACTTACCTGCACTTGAGTCCCTGCAGAGATGCTCCCCCTCCCAATCACAGAGGACAGTGACACAAGTTAGTTCTGCAGTATGCACATCAAACTGCTTGAGGAGATTTCCACCTCACATCTTGCCCTCAGTCCAGAAATATGTGCCAAGAAGACAAACGTGAAGCCTCCAAAGAAACTCAAAACAAAATAACTCAGCTTTCCACGTGTCCTTGGTTTAGCACAACCAAACAAGCCAATGGAGGCCTTGCTTGCTCCAAAACAAATGGTTTGGGATGCTCCAGTACAATGGTGAAGATGGCTCTCCTAGTGACAACCTGACCTCTAGACCCAGACCATGATCTGAACCAGGAAGTAGCCCCTGCGTGCATCTTCTGAATGCTCCAAAAGCATTTGCTCCTTTCCCAGTTCTCTCTACTGGGATAAAGATCTGCATGCAGCCAAACAATACCAAAAAGCCATGAGAGCTGTGCCGTCAGGAGCTGAAGCTCCAAAGCCTGTTTTCTCACAGATTTGCCCTTGTGTGTCCTTCTCTTCTACCACATCTCATTTCTATATTCTTGACCCACATTTCCCATAACATCAACACTATCGTAACCTCAGGGTTCCCTAGGTTTCAGTCATGTCCATATCACCCTCTAAACCTTCTTCCCTTCCACCCGCATGATTGGTCTTCCTTCTCCCAAAACCACAGATCACAGTTTGGTTTAATCACACATTAAACGATCCCGAGCCAGCGGGTGCCTTTATGCATAAAAATCCATAAAAGTCTTATCTTGAAGTGTAAAAACTCTCACATGTGGAAATTTTTATTACACCAGAGCCCCACAGACACTAATGAAACTCCTCTCATTAGTAAAATTGGAGGATCACATCCTCACCACAGAGTAGATTAGATATTCCCTCATAACCATGAGATGAAGTGCTGCATCAGTGGCTCTAAATGACTTTCTTTTAATAAAGGTAAGTCTTGGATCCTTACTGAATAACCAGCTACCTCTGCAGGCTTAACCCATCATTTTGAAAGGTTAGTAGCTCATGACATTTCGGTTGAGTCTGGCTTTCTGACCAAAGGCTACTTTAAATGTAAAAATTTAAAGGAGGACTCTTTCCCACTACACAAATGAACATAAAGCACATTCTTGAGCAAACTCCAAAAGTTTTAAGCATCCCCTAAAGCTGGGAAGCTTGGGTACAGAATAACTTCAATTTGGCAAAACATAAACTGTGCTCAGAGCCCCAAATCCACTCTGTGCAGCCAAAGGAATGCTAGGCCTTGGAGAGATGGTTCACTCTTTAGAAGAAGATAAAGTATTGAATTTCTGCTAAATCTCAAGCAATAAAAATAAATTCAGACTTTGAGGGAAGGGGATAGAAAGGCCAATGCATAATTGTTTTGTAAAATTTGTGTTTCATTTACTTGAGACGGGCTATTTTAGAGTTTATCAAAACCAGCTGGTGTCATAGACATATATTTGCAGTCCTGTAACATGGATGCAATTTATCTCGTGAAATCTGTAAGTGAAACAAGACAAAGCTCTCAATATCTTTGCTAATAAATTCTTTCATCAGGTAGAACCAAATTCTGAAGCAAACCTTCTTAATGGACTACAATAAAAAAAAAAAACCAAACCAAAACCAAAAACAAAACTTAAAAACACAGTAATCCAAGAGTCAGGCTTGAAATGCACAATTCTAAATAGGGAGTTAATTACTATCTACCAACTTCTGACTGAGCACCCCTCGACACACCAATGGCCAGTGCACTGCACGCTCAGGATGGAGATCCAACAAATGGATGCTGCAAGAAAGTCTTGCCCAAATGTTTTTCTGAGAGCATGTTTCAGCTAAAAATCAAATTTTCCTATGGAACTTGGCTGTCACTTTTCTGTCACATATTCATAGAGCAGAGATCGGCCCTGTGTGGTCTCTTGGTTCCACAAGCAAATCCATCTCCTGGTTTTGATGGTGCTCACTCTTTCCAAAGATATTTTACAAACTGCAGAACAGAAGAGCAAGGTCTGGCATGACCTTGGGCAGGGTGGGCTTGAATATACTGCCTGGATAGATAGATAGATAGATAGATAGATAGATAGATAGATAGATAGATAGATAAAATATAAAGGTGGAGATCATCTTGAGTAAACAGGGGCTTAAAAAGCGGTAAGTAGATACATGGACAACTCCACTTGGAGCCATGGGCAAAGGAAGGCTGGTGAAAGTTCCCCTAAGAGCAATCACTCTCACACGTGGAAGTTTTTATTACACTGGAGCCCCACAAACACTAATGAGACTCCTCTCATTAGTAAAATTGGAGGATCACGTGAAGTCTGATGTCCTGCTGAAATCCAAAGTTGGCAATTATTTTTGAGCTTTATTGCAGCCATCTGGCTTAAGACAGTCTGTGACTCCCTGTCACCCCAAGGGACTACACCAGACTACCACACCTTGGATGGCTTTTGGTCATCTTGTAGATGACCTTTCAGAATGACTCCCTGAATCTGGGTTTTGGAGTCCAGGAAGAACCCCCTCAAACCCATGAAAATCCATGTTTGCATCAGGAAAGCCAGGTACAGAATAAGGGCATAGATCTGGTATTGTCTAAGAGGAGCAAGAGATCTAAGAAGTCAGCTCTCCTTGTGTGGTACTGAGTGCTGAAGTGTCCACACCTTCAGCAATGTGTGCCCAGGTGGGGTCAAAGGCAGAGGTTATGTTAACAGCAGGAGAAACAAACATCAAGTCATAATTTCAACCACCATTCCAAGGTTAAAAAGAAAAAAAAAAAGTAAAAATCACTGCCTAACTTTTTTTGTGGTTTCTAATTCTATACTCCAGCAGCAGTGTCTGATGGCAGAGGACAGATTATACAAATTTACAACTGCTTTATCTCTAAATACAACTAGTGGAAGAAAAGACCAGGGGAGTAACCGAACTATACATCCCAGACGGACCATAAACCCAGCTCCAGTGCACACAAATGCAACAGCCATAAACCCAGTGTGTTGTGGATCCTCCTTAAACCAAACATGAAAAGCCTTATTAAGGGTCCCTGGGGTTTCATTTTTCCCAGCATGAAAAGTCCTTGAAGAGAGGCCAGGGCTGGCTACTGTGCAGAGATTTCCATGCACCAGAGCCACATGAACACCAGGACACGGAGAGCATCTCCAGCAGGCTCTAAAAAGGAGGTGGACTAAGAGTCTCCATGAAAAGACATCACAGTCAGGACTATATAGTGCTTTTGTGTCATGCCCTTCTAGGGACATCAAAGCAAGTCGTATGTGGGGCTGCCCTGTCACTGAGACTCAAGGATGGGCTCTACCAGCCTGCAGCATTTCGAGAGGATGTGACAGAAAAAGCAGAAAAGGGTGCAGAACATCTGGAACCATGACAGACAACTAGGGGAAGGCAAAAATCTAAGGTTCTCCACAGAGATCTGCTTAAATGACTGATGCTAACAAACAAACAAAAAATGACAAAAAACAACCAACAAACAAAACAAACAAACAAACAAAGTAATTTCACCCAGTTTTGAACATCATGTTTAGACACAGCATTAGACCAGCACCTCAACAGCACTAAAAAAGCCCAGGTCTGGTACAAATATACAGGTTAACCTCAGCAAGGAGATATTCCACAGAGCCAGAGGAGCTTGGGCAGTGCTGCTGGCAGGCACTCCTAGAGCCCAAGGGTAGCACTGACCTGTGTGACCCCTCTGCCCTCTCCCAGGAGCACAGGATCCAGCCCCCCCAAACCACAGGGTCCCTCTAGGAAACAACAATGCAGCCAATACCCTGTGCTTCAGTCATCTAATTTATTTCCACATTTCCAGCATTTCAGGGGTTGTTGGCGTCCCATTGTGTTGTAACATTCTTACTGCTCATCAACCCCCTAAATGTGAAATACATCCTCAAAATCCTGTCTTGCATCCTCATTGTCTGCAGCATCATCTCCCAACCTCTCCCTGTGCTCGCTGTAACAGACAGCCCTTTGTTCTTCCATGGAGGAGAGCGTGTAACCTATCCTAACCCAAAGGGAACTATTTCTTTAGTGTACAGTATAAATTGAACTAAAGTGCCAGAGAAAAAGTAAGAAATTCCTGAGTGGTCTCCTAAAAAAAACCCAGCCAAACGGCCCCTGTATAGGTGACATATAAGATTTCATAGAAGAGGAAATATTAGAAATCCAGGAGAAGTTGGTAACATCTTAACTAGCAAATTAAACCCATACCATGCTTGATGTAGAGGCGACGCTGCAAAAAAAAAAAACCCCATATTATTGCCTGGAGAAAGTGCTCTCGGAGGGAGATGGGCCGAAAGGTTTCAAGCCTGGCATGAGCTCCTCTTAGATGTGCTGGAGGCAAATCCCAGCAAATGAAACCTGGGCTCATCCTTGTCAGACAAATTAGGAGATGGTGCCAAGCAAGGGGTAAAGAAAATCCATGCTTCTGCACCTCAACTTATCCCTCAAGCCCTTTGAGCCTTGCAGGGTCCCATTCCTGACCCTCCCTGCTGGGTTACTCTTTGGTTATTCTCACTAGGAAAAAGAAAAAGACCCAATAATTCATACAGGATACAGATACAAAGACACTAAACAGGACAAAGCTATGGATAAAATCCTCAAAAGCACCCAAGCTGCTAAACTGCCATCTTTAGAGGTTGGGGTTGTTTTCACTTTTGAAATAAATAATTTTTTTAAAAAGCAACAAAACCAACTCCTCAATCTGATTTTTAACAGCAGTTTTACCTTTTAGCACCAGCTGCTCCCAGACAAGAACACATGACAACTACAAACCTCGGAAGTACTTTCTAGTTGAAAATGTTTTGTGTTTAATGACATAACACAATCCACGTGGCTTCCCTGTCTTCATGGCATCATGCTCCGTCATCCCTGGAAACCCCTCCCCCAGCCCTTGCCCATGAGCTTAATATGTTCATTAAGGTAATGAGGAAAGCAACAGGCTTGATGTTAATCACCCTGCTGAGATTTCCAGGAGTAATAAACCAAAATAAAGCAAATCTCCAATATTTAAGCGACGACCAGGCCGTGTTTGTTAATGACTATTGGCCTTTACATACCTCCCAAGGGATTTGGCCAAGGCTCGTCTGCTGGTAGCTCAGTAGGGTCACGTGCTGTTGCTGAATATTTGGCAGAGGAAAAGTGCAAAAGGGAGCTATAAAAAAAAAAAAAGTACTGCTGGATCCTGCTTGTGGTTAGGAAGCTGTATGGCAAGAGTAACACAATGAAAGTCACAGACAAAAGCACAAAGAAATAGCAACAATTGAATGTTTTAAAGAAGGGAGATGCATTCACCAAGGAAATAAAAAAAAAAAGACCTGCTTTCTGAAGACTTATTTCTGGTTACACTTCTTACTCAACTTCTAAAGGCAATTTTCAGCAATGACAATTTCACAGACCACAGTGAAATTCAGCCTAGTGGCTTAAAGAACCAAAGAACAGTCCTTTTGAAATATTGACAGTGCAGGTTCCTGGGAAACAAACGGATCAATGCTCAGCACCTTTTACAAACAGCATCCCAGTGGGATTTGGCCAAGACACAATGAGCTCCCCAGTCTCTCACAACAGCCTCCTGCCCTGCAAGGGCACCACATGGGGACCACTTCCAGGAGGAAAACACATTTAGCAGACAAGCATCCCTTTAGGAAGCCCAGGAGTGAACTGGGACACCCTGACATGGAGAGGGGTTAGCTGCTTCCCCTGGGAGGGTTTCAGGTATTAATCCTTCCCTTGCACCCTCAGTCTCTCTGACAATCTTTGCAGGACCTTCCCAAGCATCCTCAGGCAGAAGCAAGGTTGGGACAAAAACTGCTGGAAGAAGTCTCCCTAAGGACAGCACTCAAAACCAAGGGCACTACACAAGAGCAGGGGTGCAGAAATTCAGAGAGGAACCCTCATATGAACTTTAATCTCAACAAGTTACAAATGCAAGTTGCTTTCCCTATAATAAACTCAAAGTTCAATTCTGAAAGTCAGGTTTGACCAGCTTTGAGAAAACTACCCTTTGATAACTACACGCTACATTATCCTTTCACTTCTTTTGGCAGAGAAAAGAGGTTACCACAGTTTTCTTTGGCTCCTGCCCTCTCCTGTCAATCCCTTGTGCACTCAGTTCAGGTTCAATGTTCAAAAGGAGGAACAAGCTGCGAAACGTCCCTCAGCTCTGTTGACCAGCAGAACCTGTGAGCAAGGGCAAAAGGAGACCAGCATTCTGAGCCGGCAACTGCTGCTTAGAGATCTCAGGATCTGACTGTGCTGTCTGCTCATGCGGCTCTCTTCCCATAGTTGTTGGAAATATTCTTTATGATAATTTGCAGCAACATAAAGTGTGGCAGCAATAGTAAAAAAAAAAAATAAATCATTAATGAACAACACAATGAGTCATGAAACATTCCCAGCCTGTTCTCACACACGCTGGGTTTCAACACCTTCACCCATGTCCTTAGTCATTTGGCTTAGAGTAGAGCAGGACAATGTTTCACATCATCCATTGCCAAACCTGCTATTGAAAGGCTGCTAAAACTGCAATTAACTCCTTGAATTAAAATATTTCATTTATTTGCCTTGGGGCCAAGGGTAACACATTCAAGCAGATTTCCACTGTGGGCAGCTTACAAACTGTTAATTGCAACTCTTGCCTGAAGGCTTTACCAATCCAGCTCACTGCAGGCAGAGCGTGGGCCACCTCCTGCGTGGGATACTATTGCTGCTCCTCAGACAGATGACAGGAAATTTTATCAGCCAAGATGAAGACTGTTGCAAGACCCTCGAGCTACCAGCAAACCTACGTGTTCTTTGTGACAAGCAATGCAGTTAAACTGGTGGGCATTAAAGTCAAGTCAAATTTTCTGTTTCAATAAATGCTCATTAATAGTATTATTTGCAGAGAAGAATTTTGCTCAGCTCCAGCAGTTGCAGGTTAATATCTCCCCATGCTCTCCTTAGTGCAAGGGAGGATGGCCAGAAACCCAGAAGTTAAAAAAGCAGTTATAGAATAATAGGCTGGTATGGATTGGAAGGGACCTTTAAAGGTCATCTGTCCCTGCAGGGAACAGGGACATCTGCAACTAGAGGTCATTGCTCAGATACCTGTCTAACATGACTTGTTTCCAGGGATGGGGCATCAACCACCTCTCTGGGCAACCTAGTCCAGGGTCTCACCACCTTCAGCATAAAAAATTGTAAAAAAAAAAAGTAAAAAATTAATTCCTTATATCTAATACCTCTAAGAGGAAACATGGGTGAAAAATGGGTGCTGGTCCCAACTCACCAAGGCAACTAACAACTTGGAGTGAGGAGTCAGGGGGAAGAGGGGAACCAGCAGCAGGTCTCCAGATGTTAGCAGGTTCCTTGAGGAAAGTGAGTTCATTGAACATGGCTCTAAAAAAATAAAAGAAAAACAAAAAAAACCAAAACCAAACAAACAAACAAACAAACAAACAAAACCCAAAAAAAACAAAAAAACCCCAACCCAACCTTCTCCTTGCTCATCCCAGAGAGTTTTTGTTCAGTGCTCTCAGGAGCTGACATTAAACCCCAAGACACAGCCCAGGTCCAGCTTTGCTGCCCCCTGTCCCTGTCTGTTGCTGCAGTGGAAAGGAGAGTGTTTGTTCACCTTAGGCTGGGATTGTTAACCCCCCTGTATTGATTGCAGAGACCAACAGGCTTGTGTTACATTCAAAAGGATCCAACATGACAGTTCGAAATTCAATATTGTCTCAGTCTAATTGGATGGGATCCAGTTCAATTCTGTCAAATGTCTTGATTAATGCTAAAGCAATAAAAGCCCTTTTAGCCACTGAGATGGGAAGGCTGAAAGAGGAAGAATATGAGCCCTGGAAATATAGATAAGTGAATTCATTAATATGAGTCAGATAAATGCCATCTTTAATACAAATATTTCCATAACGCTTGCAAGTGCAACAACTCTCAATCCCTGTTTATCCAAATAAATTGGTCAAGATGTAAAAAGCTTCTCATGAGCACCTTAGGCAATCAAAGCTTTTACCCTGGAATGTGATATGACAGAATAGCCATGAGAAAGTTTTATTTCTTTGTCTCTGGTTATTTTGAGACAGACTAGAAAACTTGGGTTACAAAACTTTTTAACTTGAAAGCCCATGAAGCAAAAGAAATGGGTTTGAACTGCTGATGTGAACACTCCTATCTCTGGGAAGAGAAACCAGTGTCCTCCATCTGATTCCACATGGGAATTTCTATAGTTGAAATCAAATTAAAAAAAAAAAAAAAGTAATGGTTTTGTTTTTAAAAACTGGTGGGAAAAATCTCCTATACTACTTTCATCTAAATTTTGTCACAGAAGGGGCTGGGTTGGTTTGGTTTTTTTTGTTACAACACAAATGGCACCGTGAAAGAGACGACGGGATGATTTTATACCTAGGGGACAAGGGCAGCAACTTCAAAGGTTTGAAAACAGTGATCCTGTCCCAGCGTTAACAGAACAAGACAAAACCCAAAGGTTTTACCAATCTGTTGAGTTTCTAGGATCGAAGGAGCTAATCCACAGTTACCCTCCCAGTTTTTATGTAAAATACATAAAAAAAAGATAAGCAAATTGTATTACATGAGATATAATTACAGAAGCTCCTAATTACCCATCACAATTTCTAGGCAGCCTCTCAAACTCCATGCTCTCCAGAACGGCAGTTCCTGAAGCGAATAGTAAATCAGCTTTTGCTTGCCACTGATTTGAAACTTTAACCTATAAATTAAATTAATAAGAGACAAAGGCTTCTTTTGTGCATTTGCAAGCCTGTAGGATTTTACAAATAATAGGACTGGAAAGTGATTTATATTCCAAGATTAAAGGTCAGTTTGGCACACACGACTTCAGAGCAAAACAGCACAGCAGAGACTTTAATGTTAACTCATTCATGCACCATCCTAACATCGTATTCTTCTTTCTAGAGCTACAAGGGTTTGCTTTTGAGCACTGTAATCATTGCAAGACAGAAAAAATAAAAGGAACTGCATTGGGAAAATACATGGAATTCTTCCTGATCTACGGCAGGCAGCGAAATGTACATGGGAATCACAAGGGGCCATCAGACCCCTGATGATTCAAGTGCCACTACCTGTCACTGCACTTCAAATCAAGTTTATGTTCAACACGGCAAGTTTGAAAAAACAGAATACCGCAGGGAAACAGCATAAATTAAATGTAATCAGGAGATATGCAAATAATTCAAACTTCTACCAGCAAAGGAAGGGCAAATTCTGTCAGTGGTTGGTCTTCTCTTGACAAACAGCATTCTATGACAATAAACTTCAAGGTGAACTCAAAACTTCTGGCGCATGTACTGATTAATACAGTGTTAACCTGAGAACTGGAACAGCTTCTCAGTAAGGGACAGAGGAGGAGAGATGTGCAAATACACCCACCCCTGGGAATGCAGTGTTGAATCATTAAGTCTGGCAAAGACCTTCAAGACCACCAAGTCCAACCATCAACCCAACATTATAATGATCACTAAACACAACTCAATGCATTGTGTGTTAGCTCAAAAACTATGCAAAACTTTCAGAATGAGCCTGAAGGATATAACTTTTTTGTGTGTCTACAGGTTTGCAGGCAACAATTATTGTACTTGTTAAATTAGGACAGGCTTCGCTATCATGTAAGCACTCAACAACACATTTCATATTCAAAGAAAGATATGAAATCGTAGCATGTTTTCATAACCCAATTACAATGTAATCTGATTGCCAAAGAATAAAGTACCAGCTTGCAAACCAGCAAATCTTTTTAAATGCTATCTGCAATTAAAAGGGTGTAGTAGTTTTGTGTTCCCTGAAAAAGCAGACAGCAAGGACAGAGGCTGCTTTTTTTTGAAGGGACAATTTAACTGGAGCTCTGCACACACCATTCTGCAGGTGATGCTCTGGGAAACTGCAGTGTTCAATTTTCAGTTTCACTTAGACTTCTAGGCGATCAAGACCAAACATTACAAAAAAGAAGAGTTTGCATCATCCCAAAGGTCTCTGAAGCAAGGAAACTGGAATGACAGTTACTCCCCTACAAATGCTGAGGAAGGTGGGAATCATAGAATTGTCGGGGTTGGAAGGGACCTTAAAGATCATCTCATTCCAAGCTCCCTGCCATGGGCAGAGACACCTCCAACTAGATCAGGTTGCTCAGAGACCCATCCAGCTTGGCCTTAGAAACTTTCATGGATGGGGCTTCCACCACCTCTCTGGACAACCTGTTTCAGTGTCTTACCACTCCCATGGTGAACTTCTTCCTAATGTCTAATCTTAATCTACCCACCTCTAGTTTTGATCCATTCCCTCTAGTCCTACCACTACTCAACATCCTAAAAAGTCCTTCACCAGCTTGCTTGCAGGTTCCCTTAAGATACTGGAAGGTCACAATTCAGGTCTCCTCAGAGCTTTTTCTTCTCCAGACTGAATAACCCCAATTCTTTCAGTCTGTCCTCACAGGAGAGGTGCTCCAGCCCTCTGATTTAGAATGGATAAGATCAATTCTCCCTTGACTGCAGCTGCTATGGTATGTAGAAGATCAGGAAAGACAGTACTTAAATGTCCATTCAAGTCATGAAGGATGATAACGAATTAGTATACTTACTGCCATGGAGACTAGTTTTGGACATTTGATGCATGCAGAGGTGGGTACACTGGTGTGAGGGCTTTGGGCAAGGTCTGGGCAAGTCCTAGGCTGGGTGGGTGTTGAGGCTGCCCCATCATGGCAGAAGGTCCTGGGCCAAGCAGCTAGTCTTGCCTGGTGGATGTGTTTGTGAAGCCTGGAGGACCAAGATGCTGTGGTAGAAATAGAGGAGTTGCTGACACCATACTTGGGAGGCCAACAGAGCAATTCTTGTCCATAGAGCAAGAAAAGCAACGGAGATGTTACTCAGAAAGAGTGGAAAGCTCTTAAATTTTCTTCTACCATTTTCTCCTCCTGTCTCTGTCTCCGAAACAGCACTGAAATTTGTCATCTTCTCTTTGTAGATTTCTTAAAACACACCATTAGCTAGCTCATAAATCCCCAATTTAAATAATTGCTGGAGCACTGCCTCTGTTACCTTCAAAGCTGACAAACCTCCTGGGTCCTCAGTGTTTCATGAGCAGTCGATTATTCCCCACAACCCTCGGTAGGCAGAGGGAAGCAATGGGCTCCATCCTTCCCATCTGCTGGAGAAACTGTCCGGCAGGGTAAAAGCCACAGACAGGGTTAGAGGACAGAGTGAAGTGGCTTGTAAGGATTAATCTGATTAGGATTGAAAAAAGACAAATGGGTGGAGGGGGGGTGGAAAAGAAAAGAGGAGAATATTTAAAGGAAAGGGATGAGGGTCCTGGGTGGTCTGCAAACGAGTTTGAAACAGTGGGAGAGTGTAACGAAGAGATGAAATCCAATCATTGTACAGGAAGCTTTCACCAGGCTTAAAACAAATCCTTAAGAAAAACAGAAAAGAATCCAGGAAGAGGAATTGTATTACTGCTGAAAACAGTATTGGCATATTCCCAACGCATTTATAGCCTGTGACTGACAGTTCTGCTGCTGATCCCGGCAGTGGGGAGGGATAATGTCTTCCTACACTTCAGAAACCTCAAAAGGCTCACAACATAAAGTTCCCCGGAGGGCATTTCCACAAAACTTTTGCTAGATTAGTCTATTTTGTTTTCATATTGCTGGAAGCCAGGGGAAAGCTGGGGTAACTAGTGGGTGAACCAAGTGGCAGGTGCCACTAACCTTCTTGGCTTGCACCAAAGCAAGAATCACAGAGGCCGCTCACTTAATTTTTAATTTTAATAGGTACTTTTTGGTGAAGAAACCCACAGAGTAAAGTGGTTGTTGAACAGCAGGACTGAGATAAATTAAATCCTGCAACAGAAGCTGCTCTGCCACCCAGGGTGGCTGATGCCGGGGAGGAATCATTTACTGCCTACTTACCCCATCTCTCCAATTCCTGCCTTGGTTTCCTTTCAAAGCTATTCTCAAAGTTCCCCTCTCAGCACCTGCTTACATTCAATTTACTTCAGTAGTATGTGGTTTCCTGAGCCCAGGCCAAAGATGCTGGGTCTGCTTTATGATGTTGATTTGCAGCGCTACCTTTTGTTTTGACAGTTCTCTAAGCACACATCTCTTCCCCTTCTCCTGAATCTGCTGCCAGGATCCTGGTCCCAATGAAACTCAACTGAGGCTGACTCTGAGGTGGCTGGGAATCCACTTACCACTTCTCTGTCATGTTTGCTCTTGAGGTAATACAAGCCAGGCTGACAGTAAACCTACACTCTCATGAGTGCATGACTCTGGAAAGCAGCTTCCCTGACCTGCTCTGCTTGGAATAAAATATCACCTACCATGTCCCTGCAAGTAGGAGAAATCTGGTTTTGTTCTGCCTGAAGCCCAATGTTATTAATCACCCTGCTTCTTCCAGAGCATCCCTTGCTGCAGAAGACATGCATTTCTTTTTGCATTTTAAAAAGCAGCGTAACTGGGTGTAAACGTCAGTATCTGTCGTTAGGTCTCCTAAAATCACAGCTCCACAAGGACACTTCTGAACACTGACTGCTTTGAGAGCTCAGAGCTCGTTTTCAGAAGCACTGATCATCTGCAGCAGAACCCGCTGCCAGTATCCGAACTCTGGAAAACCAGCTTCCTCCTTCCAAGAAGGGTTCAGGTGACATTCTACAATCACTGAATCTCTGAATTTGAGCTTCTGCCAGTAAGCCTGACATGTGCAAACCTGGCAACGCCCATCTTCCCAATCAGAGCACAGATTCCATCTTTAAAGTGTTTGCTCCCTCTCTTTTTAAGCAATGTGCCATTGAACTATTATTGGAACAATGGAATCTAGACAAAAGTTGGGAATAACAAACGTTTCTAGCAAATTGCATTCAAAGATCTCTCGCCTCCAGTCCAGAGCACCTGGGATTCATCTGAAAACCTGTCTCAAAGAGAGAAACCTTCTTGCAGCAGCCTGATACAAAATCCAGATACAGTGTAATAAGCTTTTGATGTTGTGTTGACATTTATCTGCCAATATTATTGCTTCATGCATTTACCTTATGATGGATCTTGTTACTTAATTGATCACAGGCAAGGTCAGGTATTGGACCTTCTTCCAGCGCTGGCACCAACATCATGCAAATCACCAAAAACCCAGAAGAAAGCACCTAATCCTCAGCTTCAAATCCATGTTAAGCAGCCCTTCAAGACGTGTGAATGAGAACAACTGGCTTTTCAATTATGCCTCCAAAAAGGTCATTTTTCAAAAGTTATGACCAAATGGAAACAGACAGAAAAAAAAGCTGAGCACTGGCATGCTCTTCCTTTTGGTATCCGTCGCCTTAACTCACGTAACAGTTTGCTTTTACAATAGGAGATGAAAAAAACCTGCATTTATAAATCGACCACAGGCAGAAGGTCCTTTCCTCTTTGCTCTCCTTACAGAGGACTCATCTATGACTTTGGCTTCTACCCGGCAAGTTGTCCAGAGAGAGCAGAGATGGACCACAACTTACTTCACTCATATTTACACAGGAAGATGTCTTCCAGAGTACAAATTTTACCGTTTCAAGTTATGCTAGGCTGTGAGCAACCCCCAAAACCCACAGCACATCCACCAAACCCCACGGTCACCTTTTAAAACCCTCCCAGATGCTGAGAGTAGGCAGTTGCCCTGGTTCACAGCCACATGTCCAGCTGCACTGAGCTCACCCCATGACTTACAAGCACAGAATGCTGAACTTTCAAACTCTCTTCAAATACTTTGGGAAAATCAATAAAATTTCCCTATGTCAAAGCTGCATCTTGTCCCTCCTCCAAGCCTTAGCTATTCTAGTGCAAACTTCATCTGCTAACACATGCACTGGGCTCTTCAGAAGAACTCTGATCAACTCAGCTGCTGGCCAGCAACTCTTGTCCCAAGGGCAACGAGCAAAATCCATCAGCAAAACTGGGCAAGTTCATGCCCTGCATGAAGGAAGGAGCAGAGACACAAATTCTGCATTCAATGAAACAAAACCAAACCCACTCATACCAGAAAGAGGAAAAGGTGCCAACCAACAAGCTTAGATGCACTGCGCCAGAAACACTGGGGAGGGTTCTTAGGTTTTCCTTTGATGGCTGTTGGAAGGGGAAGATCTGTGCTTCCCCCAGAAGACATCAGTTTTGAAAAGCCTAACTGTCAAACCTAGAATCACAGAATGGTGGGGGTTGGAATAGACCTCTGGAGATCATAAAGTCCAAATGCCCTGCCAATGCAGGAACACCCAGGGCAGGCCACAAAGGAACAGATCCAGGTGGATCTGCCTTAATCATCCAGGTGGATCATTTTGTTGGCCTTAATAATTCATTGTTGTTATTATTGGCCCTGTTTGTCTTCAGAATGAAGAAAATTCTGTAAAGGGACCATGATTGTAATTGACTGCTATATTTCATAATGTTGTCAAAAAGATCTCCAAAATACTTTCCAGTTACTACTTTTAAATTATCCGTTTTCTGATTAATTCAGCACAGTTTTCCTCCTATTAAATTTAAAATGTACATTTTGAGAGCGAGATCTGAGCCCCTGCTTCCCTGGAAGGAATATTTTTGCTTCCAGTGATGCAAACTGTTGGAATAAAGCCCATCCTGAGACATGAGGGATCATGAAAAGAGATCATTTTCCAATTTATCAGAATTAATTGCTAGATATTATTTACTTTTTGTTTCATAATAGGTTGGTAAAAGATAGATGAAAAGCCTAACAAGCTCTAATACAGCAAAGAGAAGGGAGAAAAGAAATCAAGAGGTTAAAGAGCAGTTAGAGCTTCCTCCTCATCCTTATCAGCACAGCTATCAGTCAGTAAGCCTGTAATTAGGTACAAAAGACATTGTGCTCCAAAGAGCTTCTCCAGGAACTGGAGAGGTGCTGCATGCCAGAAGCTGAAGCCCTGATTGACAGCCTCCATTTAAGAAAAACAGCTACAGAATAATTAGCCACAATTTGTACAAATCAGAAGTAGTGACCTTTGTGGCTGAACGGCATCCTCTGTAAAGAACAAAGCTTTTCTCTGCAGCACTGACAAATTTGGAACTAAAACAGGACCTGGTTATTAAGCAGAGGCTTGTTCTGTAAAGTCCTTCAGATTTTCCTGCTTTCCAACCCATCCTGAGTACCCAAAAATAACTCCACAGCAGGGTAGCAAACAGGACACTGAGACATGAGGAACCCCTGGACATGTTAACAGCTCCCGCACAGTTTTGGTGCAAAGCTGGCAGAGGAAGAGGACACCCAGCAGGATTCTCCTCCGTGCTCTCTCCTGCCCAAGCAGCTGCTCTGGCAGCTGTTCCTACCAGTTGGTGGCTTAATTTTCCAAGATATCTGTCTGTAATTAAAAAGCAACAATACTTTGGCAGCCATTATAAAAATGCATCGCTGGATTGCATCCCACAGGGAGGACTTCTGCATGGGCATACAGGGAGACAACATAGATATGACCATGTAGGACTTCCCCACTTCTAAACCCTTAAGATTATCTGCTTAACCACTCTGCCAAGACCACCACCAGCATTCAAACCCATGGGCTCCATTTGGACTGGTTCTGGTCAGAAATGCTCACCTCCTGCCTGTGCCACTCAAACCTGCCCCGTGCCAAGACATATGGTCACAAGGTGCTCTGCAGTGTAAGCATAAGGGTCAGAGAGCTCCAGATTTGGTGTTGCACAAGAGGATTTTCTCCATTTGGAGCACATTAAAACATTGTGCTCATGCCAGCTAACCAGCACACCCAGAACTAGCAAAGCTTGGGCCAGATAAAGCTTGGCACAGGAGGGAGCGGTAAAGAGGCCCCTGGGGAACAAGTTGGTACTCTCGAATCCCACGCCAGGCTCATAAGAACTTGTACCTCCTAACAGTGGTTAGAAAACTGCTCCAGCCCATGCCAGGCAATGTTCTACTCCAGAAACAGTCTCAAGTGGCACAAAACCTTCCTTAGGAAACTTTTTCCCTAGTGCCTGTGGGAGCTTGGCTATGGGTTGGAGCTACTGCACTCTGTAGAGGTGAAGGATGAGCTCTTTAGCAGGCAGGGTCTGGGGGATGTGCTCAGCCACCTTTCCCCACTTGCAGAGATGGGGATCCCATCAGACATGATGCCACCAAAGAATGCCATGGGATCTGTGCCACATGCTCCAGTGGAAACAGAAATCCAGTTCCGGTCTGCAAACTGCTGCTTGCATATTTGTAAACCATTGTGTACTCAGTAGATAAATGCTTAATAGTCATGATGACAAACAGACCTAAAACCCAGAAGCAGCTTCCCTCTGGATTTATTGCATCAGAAACAGGTTCCACTGAGTAAAAGCCTCCCTTTTACTAGCATTTCTTACAGAGATCTGTCCCATCTAACCCCAGATGGCAATGAAACAATAGCAAACCCAAATAACGACCAACAAAGCATGTGGCATGTCAGATCCCAGGACCTCAACTGACAGTTACCAGCCAGGCATGTCCATTTTCATATGCCAATGTGGACACCACTGCACAGGGCACCGTGGGCACCAGGAAGCCCTGACCTGCACACACACCAGGGTGCAAATGTACACACCTAACTTGGGGCTCTGGCCATGTCAGCAAAGTAACTAATGCAGCAGGAGGTTAAATTCCCTGCTTATGGTGCCTCGCCAAGCTGGAATTAAAGCTTGGGACTCCGGGCACCCAGAGCCACAATTAATTTGCTGGGTGTTCCCACCCTTCATCCCAGCCTCCAGGTAGTTTCCATGTGCCAGGCTGTGTGTGGTGCCGTAGAAAAAGTCTTCTCATCTCAATCAGCATTCACCTTTCTCTTCTGCACTTACTGGAGCCCAGCCACTCCTCAGGGATCAGAGGAGAGTTAGGCTGGTAGGAAAATACCTTTCCTATGTAAACTGTGTGTTCTGCCATTTCCCTCTCCAAATTATACAGTGTCACAGATTGTAAGCCCTCTAAACAGGGGGTCTTCAGTTGAGAAACAGGTCTCCATAAAGGCTGGGGTTAAGGCCCTGCATGTTAGAAAGGAAAGAGGGATGAAAAATATGTTCTGTTTAATTACCCAAGCCATAACAACATTTTACTATTTTATACACGATTCCTGACAAAAGTGGAAATGTTATTTTCCACGAGCATAGCTGCTGGTTCTACTACAAATAAATAGTCCAGGGCGCACTCACCATGCAAGAGATGGAGGCCATGTGTTTTCATTAATGCTCTTGGCAGAGAAGCCCATGTAGATTTTGGACCACAGTTCAGGACTGGAACAGGAGAGCTGGGGTGGCCAACATACATCACAGCAGACTACATTTGGCCCAGGTCCACTTACGAGCTGGTCCAATACCCAGTTTTATCATCCTAATTACGAGCAGATTCCCAGCTCCCTCCCTCCTTCCCTCACAGAGGTATCTTCAGCTTCACCCTCCGGCTGGTTGAAACCAGCAGGTGAAGTGCAGTCCTTTGTCTGTTATCGCTGGCAGACAAAGTTTGGCCTCTTTCATTTTCCTTTTATTGCAGCTTCTTTTGTGCGGATTAAAATAATTGATATTGATAATGTGATCTGCCCCCTGCCCCTGTTCCCAATTATGTGTGCAGGCTGGGGATCCTGCCTTATTGATATGATGGGAATGGTCTTAATTAGCCTTCTGGGCTACAGAACTGATTCTGGTTTTGATTTGAAGTATTTGGGATTACGCAGGCTGACTGTTGTGGGCTGGGGTCACCAGCAGAGCCAGCTGGGGGGTTCTGGGGGGCTTGTTTTGAGCTGGCTTTTCTCAGACTGCTACCAGGTGCTCGGCAGCATGAGAAGCAAGAACGAAGGAGGATTTTGTGCAGACGTCTTTGGATTTGGGACTAAGACCAACAGCACTGAAGGGTCTTTGCATCCAGGGTTTTACTCAGAATGAAGCAGGACATTGATGGTCCAGAAAGAGCTAACCAAGCAGCAGCCTTCAGAAGAGCTCACCCTTGCATTCATAGAGGAAACCCCATTGAAAGTAAATGACAATAACAAAACCAGGAGCAGTTTTCTGGATCTGTCAAATTCCATTTCAAAACACACAGGCAGTTAACTCAGTCACAAGAGCAAAACATTAAGGTGTTAACACCCGGGAAATAGATGGATTTTTTTTTCCTAGTTTGAGGAGAAGAATCCCAATCCTGTATTAAGACTGGTGATGGGGTCCCTGGCACTCGCATGCACTGCTCTTGACACAAGGATGGAAAGATAGAGGTCCCATCCAAAAGTCCTTGTTCCCACCACTCAGGTGTGCCCACCCCATAAAAAGGAATTCCTAGGCAACTCCTTGGAACACATTCTGCAGGTCAGAGAAGTCAGGCCCTGCCAGGTTTAATTGGAAGGGGGAAAATGGTTTTTTCCAGATATAATGAAGGTCCACTGAAAACGTCACCCAACAGGTGACGTTTCACATCTCCAGGGGCTGGCAGCTCAGACTGGCTGGGTGTAAATAATGGCATGGCGAAGGCACAAGGAAGTATCCAGGTCTTAACAACATGGGGCAAGCACCAGAAACTGCATGAGGCTAAGACTTTGCAGCCTCGTGCTAACAGACACAGTGCACTCATCCACTCGTTAGATGGATGGGGATTATAGAGCAGAGGTGTTCTAATGTCAGAGATCATTTTAAATGGCTGTGATGTTAATCCAGAGAAGGGAATATTGCTTCAGTGCCAGTCCCTTCATTAAACTGGTGTTACTCACCCAGCGAAGTGTCACCATACACCCAGAAATGTCTTTCTTTTTAACACTGCTCATATAGAAGGCAAATGCAGAAATCTGGATAAAAAGAGAGGGGAAGCTGAGCTCCTCCTCTCAGCAATCAAGCAGGAGACAACACTAAGAGTTAGAACTCAAACCACCAGTTTAAAATCAGAATGCAGTGTAATCATTAAAACAGATGTCCAAAGATAAAACCCTATAATTCAGAATTGCCAGCAACTGGAGAGCACCAAGATGTTCTATTTCTGTCTACCCAGACTCTGGAAGAGTAAGCAGAAAGCATTCAGTGAAAGGCCTTTATTTCTAAAGCTAGCTACCAGGAGTCCCAGGTCTCCAAGACCAGAGGAATTCCAGAAGGAGGAAGTTCTTTCCTCAGTTGAAGAGGCTTGGGTTAGAGGCCAGTTGAGCAAACTGGACATCCACAAGTCTATGGGCCCTGATGGGATACACCCACAAGTAATGAGGGAGATGGCAG